>PVLA01004781.1:0-165442 GCA_004027455.1 Hydrochoerus hydrochaeris
TCTCTTTGAATCTGTTTCATGTATTCTAGATTTTTTTTTATATTCTTCATTGAAAGTTTCCCTCCTTTTTCTATGTTCATCTGTTTTCCCATCTGTGTCTTCTTGAGAGGAGGTACTTAGTATCTCCTTTATTATATTTCTTATATCTTCCTTTACTTGTATTAATATTTCTGTTTTAAGTTCTTTTATAATTTCATAAAGATATTCCTTTATGTCAGATGCTGTCTCTTCAGAAACTGCAGGTGTGCAACCCCTGATCTCCTCTGTGTCCACCTCTCCTAGACCAGCACTGTTTGAGTTGGAGGCTGGAGACTTCCTTTTGTTTCTTCTTCTTGTCATGTTTCTGGTTTCTTCCAAACAAGTGGATAGTATGAGTCCCTGGCACTTCCTGTATTGGTTACAATTACTCCGAAGCGTGCTGGCTAGAGGTTGCTGCCCTCCCCACTCTGCTGGTGACCACTGAAGTACAAGAAGGGGTGGGACAGGCTGGCCCCTCCCTTCTGAGCTGGGCAACCACTGGGAGTCTTCACCACATTAGTGTGTGCCACGCGGATGGGGCTAGTTAGGGATAGTGTCAGGGAAATCTCATCCTTGGCTATTGGGTCACACACAGGGGTGGGACTCAGTCCAAGCAATTCTCACCAATCTGCTCTCTGCTAGGAGTGGCTGACTGAAGCCAGTTGCAGTTCTGGTTCTGGGTTTGTCCTGCCCAACCCCAAAATGTCACCAGCCAATTGCCCACTCCCGAGAGAGGACTGAGTTCCCCATGCCCACTGCTAGCCGGTGCAGATCTCTGGTCTGCTGCTCCTCTCTATGACTGCGTCCTCCCGCTGAGGCTCTCCGGCTTGCCAATCCCCAACTTCACCTATGTCCTTGGTTTCCAGCGGTGCCTCGCACGCTGTGGGACAGGCCTGGTGAGAGTGCATCTGGCTACAGCCTTCTGTCCATGTTTTTCTTCTCTTTCATTTTTTTTTCCATTTTAGTTTCTTCCTGGGTTGAGAGGATCCATCTCCTTCCATCTGGTCTTCTTCAGGATGCTATATTCCAGTGTCTAAGCTGGTTCTCTCAGAGAGGCTTTTTACTTTGCTGCTTATTGATCCGCCATCTTCCCAGCTTCCTGATGCCAGATATTTCTTTATGGACTTGTTTATATAACAGTTGTGGACCTTTGTACAAATATGCCTTTCATATTTTTTAGAACCTGAAACTTTGCATTTGTTTTTAGGAAGATGTCACCTAGTTTCAGTTTGTATGTATAGTCTCCAAAAAATTTCTTGCACTGAATTTTTTAAACCATTCTTTTTCTTTTTTTCACAGATTAGGGAGTTTTCTATAAACATTAGGTAAATATGTGCTTTTTACCATCTAGATGTACTTGTCTTCTATAACCATGTAAATATCAAACACATTTCTTTTAGTGTTTTAAATCACATTGTACAGTGGTTATAACAGTGATTATCACAAAACTTATTCCTTGCTTTGGTTTCTAAAGTTTGTTTTTTTTTTTCTTGAGATAGGGTCTTGCTATATAATTCAGAATTTCCTTAAACTCACTATGTCATCCAGGGGAGCCTTGCACTTGTGGCAATCTTCTTTCCTCAGCCTTTTGAGTGCTGGGATTACAGGAGTGCACCACAGCACCTAGTTTTCTAAAGGTCTTTTACTGTACTTTGTTTTCTGTGTATCTTCAAACAGGTATGTGTATTTAAATACTATCCAGACAGTTCATCTTCAGCTATTAATTTGACTTCTAAGCTATAGTTTACATGTCACGTCAAGATATCTTCCATCTCCATGAAAACAAAACAAAGGAAAAGAAACGAACAGTATAGACAGTTTTGTGGGGTACACCAATCTGGTTTGAAAGTTGTTTTCCTTTAGAATTTGGAGTACTTCACTCCAAGCTCTCCTTGACTTGAGAGTTTGTGCTGAGGAGTCAGCTGTGATTCTAATGGACTTTCCTTTATAGGTGATTTGTTTCTTTTCTCCAACAGCTTTTAGAATTTTATTTTTGTATTGAATTTCTGGAATCTTTACTGTGATATGCCTGGCTATGGATTTTTTTAAAATTATTGCTAATTGGATTTCTATATGCCTAGGTTATCTGTATGTCAAATTCTTTTTCTCTACCAGGAAAGTTTTCTGTCATATGCCTGTGAACATTTTTTAACGTCATTTGTGGTATCTCCTGCTTTGTCATTGATGCCAACCAATCTTAAATTATTCTTTGTCTCATCTAGTAGCTGCTGGATTGATTTCTCATGGTCCCTTGCTATTTTTTAGAAATCTTTCTTTCCCTGGTTGCTAACTGCAAGCTTGTCTTCAATATCTGAGATCCTGTCCTCACATTGGCCTAATTTGCTTCAAATATTTTCAGTGGAGTGTTTATTCCCCTGGGTATCTGCTTGAATCTGATTTATGGATTCCATTTCTCTCCTATGCTGAGCTTCTATAATTGTCTTAAGTGTGTTTATTGTTTTGTCTGTGTCTGCTCTAATGTCACCAAGTATGGTGTATATTTTGGTAATCTCTGTCATTATCTGAGAGATTATTTCTGATTTCATTTTTTCCAGAGCATCATTCAATTTCTTTGTTGTTTCCACTTCAGAGAGACCTGGCGGAGTGGGGGAGCGCTTTGGATTGTCCCACCTCATTGCTCCCTGGATTTGCCTTTGTTGAACTGGATGTCTGGGGTTGCTTTTTGTTTTAGTGTATTCTCATTTTATTTTCTGTCTTTTTTTAGTTTAATTCCTGCAGTGATCCTTGTAAGTTGCCTATATTGGGTTGCTTTATTGGTAGTATTTAGGACATGGAGGTGATAATTTCTTCTCTGAGTTATCTTCCCAGGTATAGCTGGTTTTTGGGTTTTGAGTCTGTTGGAAAATTTTACCTCTTCAGTTTGTTAGAGATGAGAAATTGTTGCTTGTTTGGCCTAGTTCCTGGTTCTTTGGCACTGTAACACCATATTTTATGTGACCCTTAGTTAATCTCAGTCATGGATTATCAGTGATATCCTTTTTTTTTTTTGTACTGGATATTGAACTCATGACTTCACACTTGCTAGGCAGGTGCTTGTACACTGAGCTAAACACCTGATGTAGTCATGGGTTATCAGGACCAACAACTGTTTAGAACAATTATGTCAATTTTGACTATAATGGTACCAATAGCATCAAACACAGCTTAGAGCCAACCCTTAATTTGCAACTGTTAACTGCATGAACTAGATTTATGATTATATAACAAAATGTAAAACAAACCAGCTAATTATATGCAATATATAAGTGTGTAATGTGTCAATTTTGCCCTAGGGGGTTAATATTTAAAGTAGATTAAGGAGAAAATAGAGAAGTGGAAGTAGAGAAAGAGATTAGAAAGTTGGAGGACAAAAGGGGCTCATGCCAACTTTAGAAAACTGGTGCAGAAGACTGAAGGAACAGAGAGATGGAAGAGATAATAGGAAGAACAGAACAGAACCACACCCACAAAGAGGTTAGGAACCACTTTCACACTCATAAAAACAGTGAAGCAGAAAGAGAAAAAAGAAAAAAAGCAGGAAAAACAAACAGTCCACTTCCAGGATTCTCTCTGGTTTCATTAAAAGACAACCTGTGGAGACAGAGTCCCAAATTGTGCCTATTTATCCCAGCAAGCCTGCTGTTGCTTTTTGGTAGAGTAGTGGATAATCTCAGCAGGCACGCCCTGAGACCAGTCTCACTGGGCTTGCCACAGTCCAAGTAATTTCCATAGATCTGTTCCCAGCTGGGAACTTCTAGAGGAAGCCGGCAGCAGTTCTGGATTCTGAGCTCAGTTGGCCCATCTCCAAAATGGCTCCTGGCTAATTGCTGTCTCCCAATGGAGGACTAAGTCCTTCACACTCACTGACATCCGGTGCAGTCCTCCATGTCCACTGCTCCCCTCCACTGCTGCATTTCTCTGCAGAGGCCTCCAGGGTTGCCAGCTGTCACTCTGTCACCGTCACCATGACTGTGCGCCTGCAGGTTCAAATAGCTCCTTTTGTAGTGGTGAGTCCCATCTCAGGGCAGAAGCACTGCCAGCTACTGGCTGCTCTGCTTCTTCAAGTTTTTCTTTTCACTATCTCTGTGGGCTTCAATTCACACTTCAGATTCTTCTTGGGTCCGGGGAACCCTTTTCCTTTCTTCCTTGTCTTCCCCACGATGCTGTATTCCAGTGTCTGTACAGTGATTCTTAGACAGGCTGTTTTTTCTGCTGTTTACTGCTCTGCCATCTTTTCAGAAGTCCCAAACAGTATAGGCAGAAAGGTTATTTATTTATTTAATGGAATCCTTCAGTAGGATTGCTCTTTCTGCTTAATCAGAGAAATCACGAAGTCATTCCAGCAGAACTGAAACAAAGCTAGCTTTGTGACATTTAATAGAATAGGTCAAGCTGGGTGTGGTGGCACACACCTGTAATCCCAGCCCTCAGGAGGCTGTGCTAGGAGGGTTGTTGTGAGTTTGAGGCCAGCCTAGGCTACATTGTGAGTTTAAGACCTGCCTGACCTGCATAGTGAGACCCTATTAAAAAAAAAAAAAAAAGAATGGGCCAAAGGTATGACTTAATGTTGGTATGCCTGATTTGAACAGTAGGTTGAAACTACATGCCTTTGTATAATTAAGATGTCATTTTATGAATGTGGAAAACTATGTTGGCACTGAGAAAACCTTTGAATGAAGATAAAAATTTAGCTGCTATGCTTTATTCCACTCTTGCTCTTGTTTAGTTTGAAAAAGAAATTGGCCTGAGAATTTTCCTTTGATGAAAAAGGCTTGAAATCCCTGGGTAAAACTTTACGTGTTATGTTTTTGTTGCACATAATAAGAAACTCAGCAGGCAGGTTTTATGTTTTTGATAAATTTAACTATTAGAGCTTTCCTTTTATCTTTATTAAAAATGTAATAGTTTAACCACAAGAAAAAAGGGTTGTATTTTGTACTCTTGTTTAAACCCCAGATTTTCTTTTGTTAATAAAATGATTATTCTAAAAAAAAAAAGTATTTGATTTTTGAGTTTGACTTTTTGGGAGGGTTTGAGACAAGTTTTCTCTGTGTAGCTGATCTTGAACAACCTGTGTAGCCCAGGCTGGACTTGAACTCATGATGGTCATCATTCCTCAGCCTCTAAAGTGCTGAGATTACAAGTGTGCATCACCATACCCAGCTATGAAAATTTGATTTTTAAAAAAATTTCCAGATACTAGGTTTTAGATGTCTTCAAAAAAAAGAAAAAAACATACACACACATATATGCAAATATATTTGTACATATATATAATAAATGTACAAATACACAAAATAAAAAATATAGCAAATATATAAAAATGTATAAAATATATATGTATATAAAGCATGTCTAAAATATGTAAACATTTATATATAAAATATGTATGCAACACATATATGTAATATGTATATAGGTCTATACATATATGTATAGATGTCAGGTAATGAATATGTAAATTAGTTTGATTTAGACATTCCACAATGTGTGCGTCAAAATATGTTGTATACCATAAAGTAAATTTTCTTTCCTACCAAATTGAACTATCACATGTATTGTTAACTTTTCATATGTATTTTTATTTATTGCTGATTTTCTATTTTGTTTTACTGATCTATTTCTTTTTTAAGTTTGAGACAGCATTTCTCTATGCGGTCTATTCTGGCCTCACACTTCTAGTGATCCTCCCAAGTGCTGGTATTATAGGCATGTATCACCATATCTGGATCTCCTATTTCTCTTTTTCTAATTTTTTTCCTCAATCAAATTTTATTGGTATATTTTAGATACATAATAATCATGTTCATCATCGAGCATGTGTACCTGTATATGATATCTGTTTCTCTGTTTCTGTCTTTATCATATATTCTGGTAAGACAAGTCTCCTATTGTTCTTTTTATAATTTTCTTAGTGATTTTTAGTTATGTATTCTTCATATACATTTTACAAAATTCCATTATAGAGCTGGGTGTGGTGGTACATATCTGTAGTACCAACACTCAAGAGGCCAAGGCAGGAGGATCACCTCAATTTCAAGGATAGCCTAGCCTATATAGTTTAAGACCAACCTTAATTACAGAGTGCGGCTCTCAAAAACAAAAATACTTCCATTACAAATCTTGTTGATATTTGAATAGGAATGAATTCAATGCATATGTTAATTTTGAAGAAACTGACATTTTAAAACTTGTAGATCATCTTCTGCAAGATCATGGCATTCTTTATCTACTGTTTCATGTCTTCTAACACATTTTCTTCATTTAATGTATTTTTATTGTTAAATATAAATGTGTTGTAATTTTGATTGCTTACTTTCCCCATTTCCTTTTCTTGTGCTTGATGATAAAGTTCCAGTTTTTTTTTTTTTTTTAACTGAAGAACAAACCTTGGAACATTCTATCACTGTACTGCATTTCCAACCCTTCTATTTTTTGAGACAGGGTTTTGCTATTTTGCATTTTGGGGCACAATAGACTGGCAGAAGGTGAAGAAATCAAGGGATAGTGATCTAACAATGAGAAGACATATTTTGGATGGTGTCTAAAAACTAAAAAATGTACTATGAGGCAGTCACACCGATGTCTAGTTTCAGGTTGTGTCAGAGAAGTCATAAAGTGTGGCCCAGAAACATTTTGAAGCAGGACCTGCTGCCTGTAGGCCGTCTCCGAGATAGGCCTGTAGTGATAGATAGGCCTGGAGTCCCCACAGGCCTGGGTGGGCAGTGGCTGTAGACTGTACATGTATTTCTTTCCTACCTTGGAAGCCTTCATTGCCAATTTGAAGTCTGAGCCTAAATACACCATTGCTTTCTTTCAGCTGTTAGAGGAACCCTGACTAATCAACAGTGCCAAGAATCATGCTCTTCTAATATCCATTTTGATTTAAAATCTCTTATGTTTGAGATGGACTTTTCTCTGTTGACAATGGGCTGGGTTTGTTCTACTCATTAGGTGTGGTACTACTGACTTGTGGTAAATCCTGATTGGAAAACAATATAAACACATTTCCTGGTGAATGTATAAATATATATATATGGTGTTGGTTGTTCCCCTCCCTAGCACTAACATACACTGAAGAAGCAGCAATTTGAAGCAATTTAGACATGCTCAGCATCTGGCCCTCATAAAAGGGCTCAGGTGAGTCATGACTGCACCAACAGAAAGGGTTTGTCTTGCTTGTGGAGAGCATTGTGTTTACCTCCTAGTCTCTTTTTCCTCCCATTCTTCTCTCTTCCTCCTCCTCTACCTCCTTCCTCCTCCTCCTCTTCCTTTTTTGAGACAAGGCCCCACTATGTAGTCCAAACAGGCCTTGAATTCATTATGTAGCCAAGGCTGGTCTCCAGTTTTCAGTGCAATGAACAGTGATCCTTCTGTCTCAGCCTCCTGGTCTTTTCCTCCCATTTTGCCTGTAATCCTCTCCCTTGCTTTATGATGATTAGTATAATTTAAGTGCAAAGGTATAGGAAGGATATGAACTTGGGGAAGATATAGATATAAAGATATAGGAAAGATATGAATTTGGGGAAGGGGAGCAAGGAGAACTAGATAGCTACGTACTCAATTCCAAATCAATAGTTTTAGAGAAAGCAACCTATTTTTTTTCTTTTGAGAAGAGAATGGCAAAGTAGTAGAAAGAATCTTGGTGTAGGCCACTGAAGCTATTGGCACTTTAGTTTGCTTATCTGACAAGTGGGACCAGTAATAGCTGCCCTATTGAGTGTTACTGAGTGCCAGTTAAGGAGCGATCTCCTTAAATGTCATTTCTTCCAGTGCCCAAGACAAACCCCTGTAGGTGGCTTTAGATCACGCTTTTTAGAGCCTTGAGAGGCTAAGTGGTGGCTTATCTCAGGACAGAAAATCTCTCAAGACACAAATCCATGATTTATCTGTCTCCAGACTCCATTACTTGATAATACTGACATTGATGTCAAAGGACATATTATGATCTCCTAGGAAGGGGTAAAACAAAGTGGCTTCCTGGATCCAAGGTTTGGGATGACTCCTGGGTCCTTTCCTTCCACAGAAGGCCCAGTAAGCACTAGTTCAGTTTCCTCAGAGCCCTGCTGTCTGTTGTGGGAGCAGGCGGGTTGTTAATCTGATAAACGGCTTCCTGTTAAGGTGGGAGGGGTAAATTACAGAGCTTCTGGATTGCCCTCCAGAGTGGCAGGTGGAAAACTCTGGTGACTCTGCCCACAGAAGCACCTCAGGACTATGATATGACAGGATGAGGGCTTTTGGGATCACTTGAACCTGGGTGAGAGTCCTGGCTCTGCTTCTTGCTAGCAGTGCTATCTTGAGTTGCCCAAACTTTAGTTTCCTCTTCAGAAAAAAATGTGGATAAAAATGCTTACTGTGAATTATGTGTACTGTTTGGACTATTAAATGAGACATTGTGTTTAACACCATCATACAGAGTCAAGTAAAAGCCAGTTTTCACGGAGAGGGTAGGTACTTTGAGGGAAGCCGGTTAGGCATTGCGTACTTTTTGCGTCTCAGTCTTCAAATCCACATCATAACCCATCATATTTTCAGTGGTTCAGTAAATGCATTCTAAATGCCAGCTATGTTAGCTTGTAAGGATAAGCATGTATGAGGTGGATAATGTACTTGCCTTTGTACAGTTCACACTTGAATCATGTGGCAGTAAAGAACTTGTTACAGTCACAGAGGTCACAGAATATGAGAATATAAGCCTGACCACTTCGGTAGGAACTGCCAGAGAGTCTGACGTTTAAGAATCTGGACCTCTTCTCAGATTGCGAGGCACACACTTACCCTGGTGAACGAGGTGGAGGAGTGGCTGGGCTGCTGGACTGCTGGGAGGAAGAGGTGGCAGAGGTAGTGGTGTGGGGTGGGGGTGGGTCAGCCTGGTGGCCCTGGAGATGCTTCCCATCTGCTGCTGGTAAAACCCACTAACTTTGGTAAGACAGCCTGATCCCTCCAGCTCAGAGTTTATGAGATAATTTACTTGTTATCTGAGGCATTTATAGGATGTAGGTGTTCCATATTTTCCAAGGATGGTAAATGTGGCAAAGACTTGTTCCAGCTCCCAGCCCACTGACTCATCAGTCACCTTGACTTTGGGCCGGCCAGTGAGCACTTGAGCCTCTCCTGGGAAGCAGTGGGGTGGTCTGGGTTCAGACACAGAACTTGGAGAAAGGGCTTGATGCCAGTTGAGCTCTCTTGGGGATTGAGCAAGGGTTAGGTACAGGCTGCACACCCTTCCGAGATTTCTAGGTCTTCCATGATCAAGCCCCTCCCCGTTTCACCTTATCCACTTTCCTGTTTCTTTCTCTACAGCTAACACATCAAGTTAGCAGGTAGGATCTTCACATACCCACAAACGCAGGGAAATGAATTCCAGCCTCACTGATTTTGTTTAGGATTGGACCCTTAGTCTTTCAATTCCCCTTAAGACAAAGCTCATCTCTCAAGCCCAGTTTTTATTCTGTCCCTTTCAGGAAACCTTACTTAACTTCTACAGTACATACTGAACTTTCCGCTTTCAGATATCCCTATTTTAGCAACTCTTCGTTAATTATAGCATGCATCAGAAAGCCTTAGCTATTCTGTTTCCCAAATTCACTCACTTCTCTCCATTTCCACTGCTTTACCATAGTTACCTCCTGGTTCGATTATTAAATACCCTTGTAATTGGTCTCCTTGATCTCACTCTGCTTCTCTCAAACCCCTCTGTATTCCATGCAGTGCTTAATGACTTTAAAACAAACAAACAAACAAACAAACAAGCCAACAACAACAACAACAAAAACCCAGTTTCTTCTGCAGTACTGGGGTTTATCCCAGGATCTTCACACTGAGCTATATCCTCAGGTACCCCCTCACCCTCACTGAGATTCACAGGCTAGGCTCAAGTTTGGGATCCTCCTGTCTCAGTCACCCAGAGAGCTATGACTGCATGCATGTGTGTCACTGCATCTAGCTCCAATGGTCTTTTTAAAGGTATATTAGCTCCTGTCGCTCCCCTGCTTACGAAGTTTCCCAGTAGCTTCCCAAACACCCCCTCCCAGCCTGCAGGACTGCGGATCTAACACCGGGCTACCTTCCCAGACTCATTTCATCCTCTTGCACTTTTTGTTTTGCGTCTTCAGCTGTTTTTCAGTTCCTCAAAAAGACCAAATTATTACTCCTACTTCTGGGGTTTTGTGCCTACTAATTCTGCTTAGAAAGGTCTCAGCTCCTTACTGCCCACCTCCTTCTCATCACCCAGCTCTCTATGCAAGTGTCATTGCCTCGGCAAGGTCTTCTGGCCACAATCTGAAGTTGCACTTTGCACTTCTTATTCACACTTTATTTCATTGTATTCTTTATATTATTGATGTTTTTCTGAACTACCTGTTTCCTTTGTTTTGTCTGCTTTTCTCTGCTATCGGGGAAGCACCTCCAGAATAGAAACAATATCTTGTTATTTTCAGAATTTAAAATTATGTCTAACAAATGAATAAACCTGCAAATGTTAATAAATAACTTATTACATGGATATTAAATGCCTTCACATAGTTGGCACTGATAATCTGTAATTACTACCATTGAGTAGAGATACAAACACATATCCTGGACTATGGATTCTCAAAGGTAGTTCATGAAACTAGTTTCTGGCAAGTGGTTTAATGACTTTAGAGGAAAAACTGATGAAATGATTCTGTTCATATTCAATCAACTAATAGTTCATTAGCGTTTCCATGTACATTCTATTACTTTCTTGTTTCATGACATTTACTATAAGAACTGTACTGGTCAACTCATCACAGCTAATTTTAGTTATCAATTGTAGATTATTTTAGATATGTTTCATTTTATGACAGTGTTAAAAATCTTAGTCATAAAAAATTTTAATTGATACATATTACTAATGCAGAATGAGACTCATTTTGGTATATATCTGCATATTTCTATCATTTTGATAATTTTCATTTCTATTACCTCCTTTTCCCTTTCCTCCTTACCCCTTTCCTCCTCCCTCCCCATCCCTTTCCACATCTGTAAAACTCTACCTTCTCATGCATGTCATCTAACATTTATTTTTAGATTACCATGTAAGAGAAAACATGCTATATTTAACTTTCTGAGAGTGGTTTATTTCACTTAACATTATGTTCTCCAATTCTATCAGTTTTTCTGCAAATGATATTTTGTTCTTTATGGCTGATTAATACACCATTGTGTATAGAAACCATGTCGTCTTTAGCCATTTATTAGTCAGTGGGCATCTAGGCTCTTTTCCACAGCTTAACTATTATGAATTATTCTGCTATAAATATGCACACATATGTATCAATATGCTGTCTTTAATTCTTCTGTAAATATAACAGTAGTATAGTTGGAACAAATGATATATTTTTAGTTTTAGTTTTTTTGAGGCATCTCTACTGAAAAAAACATTTTTGTTGTTACTATTTTATTGCATTAAATCACTCATGATACTGTTCATTGAACAGTAAAATTAATGATGAATATAAGTAGTGCGGTAGAGAATAATATAATGTTTAGTATGATTAATATAGTTAGACATACACCATGAATTTATATGGTGTAGGACAAGATAATCTGCAAAAGTGTTGATTTAGCACAATAGCTTTAAAAAGTTCAAATGGGAAATATAGTGCTGAATATCTAAAAATAGGACTTTATAGGGATGAGTGTTCCCAAAGTGCATTTTTTCTTGTGACACTTTGTCCTGTAGTACTACAAAGCTATCAGACTTTGACATAATTTTCACACAAAGTATAGTTACTTCTCTGGTGTATCAACTGATATTTTCCGGGAATATACACAGGAAACTGATTATGTTAGGAAAGATAGAGACCAAGATTACAGGGATATTACTTAAAGTTGTACTTCTTAGAACAAAAATATGAAAGTTGACTAAAAATTATGGTGAATGTTTAAAATAAACTTATTACAGAAAAAAATCACCATTAAAGCCACTTGTACCAAACACACCAATTCAATTCTGAAGCAGTTCTGTAAGTCTTTAGTGAATGTCTCTATGAAGTGTAATTAAAAAAAGTAGTAACTGCTGCTGCCGAGTATCCAACAGAAAGGCAGGCTTGTAAAAACACTGCAGTGTATCACTATCCACCTTATTTACCAGATCTCACACTGTGTGGCTTGTGGCTCCCCCCAAAGTCAAAGTGACCATGAAAGGTAAATGTTGACTAGACTTAGGACACTGAAGCAGCCATAAGAGCTGAAGACACTTATGAAAGAAGATTTCCAGAACTGTTTCAGACAGTGACAAGAATGGTGGGATAGGGCCAGGGATTTAGCTGAGTGGCATAAATGCCTGCCTGGCAAGCATGAAGTTGTGAGTTTGATCCCCGGTACAAAAAAAAAAAAAAAAAGAGAGAAAGAAAGAAAGAAAGAAAGAAAGAAAGAAAGAAAGAAAGAAAGATGGGATAATTATGTTCAAAGTGAGGGGAATTAATGGCATTGTATCTTTTACTGTAATAAATTGTTAAACATTCACTATATTTTTCAGTCATACTTTGTATGCAAGTTATATTCCTGTTAAGATGCTTGAAAACTTGATAAAAAACACAAAAACTATTAAAAGATTCTGTTAAAAGTAAGCAAAGAAAACAACTGGATGTGAAATCTGATTTATGGCTCAAGCCAGTCCTGAGCTGATCATAGATACCCCAGTAAACTATTGAAAGCGCTTTTATCCTTCTCACTGTTTTGAAATCATTATTTTGTTTTTAATAATTTTCAATGAAAATAATTAAATTCATAATTAGAATTTTTCTTACAAAGAAAATTCCCAGCCCTGGACAAAATAATATAATTCTGTCAAATATTTAAGCAAGAGGTAATATCAATCCTCCACCTATGCAGAACTTTTAGAAACTAGAACTGAGTAGTATACTTTCTAACTTATTGAAGCCAATAATACTTTAATTTCAAAGTCTGACAAAAGTGTTATAAAGAAGAGTTACAAACCATTATCCCAAAACAGGCAAAACACTTAACCAACTACTGACAAAATACACTAATAAGCAAAAATAAAAGTATATATGATCCAGCAAAGCCTACCTTAGGATGCAAGGTAAATTTAGTGTTTTAAGTATCAGTAAGTATAAATTGTAGCAACAGAAAGGAGAAGAAAAAAAATCATAAGCATAGATACATTAATAGCCTTGGACAAAATTCAACACATTACCTAAAAAGCCAAAAACCTCTTAGCAAACTCTAAATACCAGGGAATTTGTTCAACCTGATAGTTTCTATGAAAAACTTAACACCAGACATATTTAATGGTGTAAAGCTAAACACTTTCTCTTTAAGACTGGAACAGGACCCCACTTCCCCCAGGGTTCAGTACTGTTCTGAAGGTCTTAGCCAGGGCAGTAAGACAAGAACTAGAGATTGACAAATAAGTATTACAGTAATCTTTATTTGCTGAAGACACGATTATGTAGAAAATTTTTTAGGAATCCCATCAAAAAACAAAAACCCCAACAAAAAAGGAGCTAATAAATAGTAGAAAAAGTATTCAGTCTAAAAATGGCTGGAACCTTTTATTCTGTAGACATCTTTGTTTCCACAACATGGGGGTGTGGTACCTTCCACAAAAACTCAAGGCTTTAATCACAGGACAAAGTTGTGATAGGTGTGTTTGCTGGTTTTATTGAATTGATCCTTACAGAAGAGGGTTAGAAAAGTCTTTAGTTATACCTTCCTCTCCCACTTGGTAAATATTTCTTCTTTGCCCTAGAGGCTTTCCCTGAGAAACTCCTGAAGTAACTGAACTGTTTTCCCAAACTTAAAAACTAAGGATGGCTCACTGGTTTTATGGTGTCTCAACCTATAACCAAGCACATAGGCTCCAAATATAAAACCCTCTGAGCCTTAAAAACCAAGTGTTTTCTGACTCAAACTGGCATCCCTAATACAAGCTCAGCTTTTCTGTGGTGATGACCTTTGTGCAACAGAAGTGATGGTGGAGAGAATCTCAGTTTAGCTCACCGAGATGGGTGGCTACAGTAATCCCAGGTGGGTTTTGATTGAGAGTCCCGTTTTGAGCTGTGCGCCCTGCCTTGGTTTTTTCTTTTTACTTAAAGTGATACATAAAAACTTAAAAGATTAGACATATTAATGGGGTATTATGTTTCAATACATGTATGTATCATACAATGTTTAAATCAGGTTAAAAATATCTCCTCAAACACTTATCTACTTGGTGAAAACATTCAAAATCCTCTCATCTAGCTTTTTGAGATATGAAATTGTGATCTATAGCCCCCTTCTTGTACAGTAGAATACTAACAACTCCTATCTTACTGTAAGTTAATATCTAATGACCATCTCTTACTTCCCTTCCTCCCTCTCCCCAACCTCTGGTAATAGCCATTCTATTCTCAACTTTTATGATATCAGCTTTTTAGTATGAGATCATGTAGTATTTGTTTTCCTGTGCTTGAATTATTTTCACTTAACATATAATCTTTACTTCAATCCATATTGTGACAAATAACGGATTTTCTTTTTTATGGCTAACTAGTATGCCGTTTATATGTAACATATTTTCTTTATCCAGTCATCCATTACTGGACACTGGTTATTTCTATTTCTTAGCTATTATGAATAGTGTTATCATAAGCATGGGCGTGCAGATATCTCTTTGACATACAGATTTTATTTTCTTTGGATATATAACCAGTAGTGGGATTGATGGATCCTATTATAGTTTTAATTTTTTTGGGGTGTACCAAGGATCAAACTCATGACCTTGTGCTTGTCAGGCAGGTGCTTATACCGCTGAGCCAAACCCCCAGCCCTATTTTTAATTTTTTGAGGAGCCTCCATACTGTTTTCAATCATGTACTAATTTATGTTCTTACCAACAGTATACCCAGGTTCTCCTTTCTCCACGTCCTTATCAGTACTAACCTTTTGGCTTTTTGATACTAACCATTCTTACTGGACTTGAGAGTGTCTCATTACTATTTTGATTTGTTTCCCTGAAGACTAATGATGATAAGCATTTTTTCATATACTTGTTGGCTTTTTGTATATCTTTTGAGAAATGTCTATTTAGTTATGTTGCCCATTTTAAGACTTTTTTACTATTGAGTTTTTAGAGTTCCTTATATATTCTGGACATTAACACATTGTCAGATGTATAGTTTTCACATATTTCGTTCCATAGGTTTTCACTGTGATGATTTTTCCTTTGCTGTGCCTTTTTTTTTTTTTTTTAAAGTAGGGCTAACCATAGGAAAAGTTTGAGAACTGCGTTACAGCAATTGGTCTACTAAAACTGGCTGACCTTGTCTTAGGTAAATGTCTCCCAGTCTTAAGTCTGTACATTGTTAGTTTGTTTTGAGGCAAGGTCTTGCTATGTAGTTCAGGCTGGCCTCAAACTCAATAGGTAGTCCAAGCTGGCCTTCAATTTGCAGTAATCCTCCTGGCTCAGCCTCCTAGTGCTGAGATTACACATGTGTGCCATTACATCCAGCTTAAGTTTGTGCATTTTTAAACTGAGGTGTGTAGACTAGCTCAGTGACTTCCAAATTTTCTTAGTAACATGACTCTATATAAAAGAAATCTTATGTGGTTGCTTAATACTGAAAAGGTTAGAGCTACTCTAGTTGATCCTTATAGAAGTGGGTTAGAAAGTTCTTTTCTATACAAAAGATGATTTTTGTACACAGATGGGTAATGTGTTAATGGGAAAATGTGGGAACAAGAGGTAAGGATGTGGGAACAAGCAACATCATAGGCTATATTTTTGTGTATCAGAAATGAAGACAAAGCTATTACAGAAGATATTAGCAAAATGTTTCCCTGGAAAGTCTTACATGAAATAATATGAAATTATATGTATGTCAGCTTCAAAACAGTATAGTACCTGATGATGTAGACACTAGGTTGTTTGGTCCTAGTAGTTAGAGGTTAGATGCACATCCAGGGCCCTGGCTTTGCCTGCTTATCTAAAGAATGAAACCATTCACTGCTGCAACATGTTATTTGCTATTTTATTCCTGTCAGAGGCCCTGGTGAGCTTGGTCGGGTCCTTTAATTATGCAAACTAGAGTGAGGTGACTGAAAACCTGCATTTAGTCTGTAACCCTTGGGGAGTTTTGCAAGACCTAAGGGAGTGCAGAATTTCCTGAAGATGTTGCAAGGTGGCTGGCTTTCTTCTGAAGTCATGCAATATTGTCCTTTGCTTTGGTTATGACTGCAGAAGTGCTGAGAAGCAAAACGAATACTAGCACATTGGACTGGGCTTTTTTCTATGGCCCCAGAGGCATCTCATTGAGAGGAAAGAGCTTGTGTGTGTCTAAAGGTATTCTGATCCGATTTACAATCTCCATTCTTCATTGGTAATTGGTTTTCCAAAACATAAATATTTTTCCTGAAGGAAAAGCAAGAAAGGTGTGAAGATTTATAGAAAGCTGGATGGCTGAGAATATATAAATTTGTATTTTGCTGGTTTAATTTGGAAAAGAAGCTTCAAAGGGGAACACATTTCATCAGGAATCATACTAGCATTTCTGCAGGAATCATACAGGGCAGTCCTCAGCAGTAACTGCCTCATAACTTGTTTGCTCCAGGTTGTGTTATGCATGCAGGGAAGGGCTAAGATTCCTCACTGGGGCCTCGGTAAATGTATGCACACTTTGGCTTGTGCTTCCTAGGCTGGACAGCAGAATTCCAGGAGTCAGTCTGACTTCAGTCACAGAGATCTCTCTGGGTATATTTTTCAGTTAAGTTACCCTTTGTTCCCCCCACCTGCACTTAGCTCAGCAGAGGCAAGCTTCTATTCTAGACATCCTTACCCCTTTTCTTCTACCAGGAGTTATACTGTCAGGTTATTAAAGATTTCCAAGATTTAAAATGGCACTGGAGTCCTTGGTTGTAGGCAAATCTTTATAGAGAAGTAGTTCATTAATGAGTATGAGAAGTAGTTCATTAATGAGTATGAAGAATAACTAGTCATGGAAATGACTTATAAGCACAAGATGCTAGTATCTTAAAAGAAACTCCACTAAGTAGATTCAGTCTAGTAGGGTTTTTAAGAACTGATGAGAACAGAAATATTCAAAGGGCAAGGTTTTTTAAATAAAGGTGGTATTCTGCAAATATAACAGCATATGTATTTAAATGGAAGTGAAACTCAGACACAGTGTTTACTATTCATAGTAAAAGTTACTTAGAATTCAAATTGTTTTTATGGAAGGACAGCAGGATTTTTGCAAAACATCTCTTTCCATACTCTGAAACTTGGAAATTCTCAAGAACACCTGGAAGTAATGTTTTATTGTACAATATCACATACTTCAATAATGAGTGTCACATGGGATCAGGGGATGGGGATCTGGAGACAAGACAGTGTGGGTTCTGAGTCAGCAGAACACATGACTGAACCACAAGACTAGGTTAGGGACCCAGGGCTTTGGGAACCCTGGGTGCTCATCTCTTGCGAAGGCTGAGAACTCAGCAAATGGCACTATCAGTGTTTAGAAGGACGCTGCAATACCTGTAAGTGTTAGCTTGGGTGGGGTGGAGCTCAGTGTCTATCAAGGTCCTAGAAAAAGGATAGGAAAATTTAGGGAGAGAATGTAAGAGAGGTGAGGAGAAAGAATCATGGAAATTATAGTTTTAGTCCTTGAAAATACATTACTACCCAAGGACTTTTACCTATTTTAGTTGACTCTCAGCCCTAGTTGACTTTGTCTTCTAAACATGGTTGCCACTGTTCTCTGAATTTTCTTGATTCAGATTTCTGTGTTTTAAGAAGCTCATACCTGACACCTTCTCTGTTTCTGGGTCTTTTCCCTTGAGGGTTCCTCTGCTTTCAGTCCTGCCTCATAACACCCAGTCCATCCTTCCCTGTCTTCACAAAAGTCCCTTCCCAATTCTGACTATTACAGAAGAACTGGTACTTTTTAGGTGGTGTGACCATACAGATTATTGTCCAAACCAGAACACTTTTGGGAGCTGGGGGGTGGGGGTGGGGAGGGCCTTTCAATTAAGAAAGTTGCACGATAACAGGCATAAATTAGAACTGTCCAAGGCAAACCAGGATTATATGTCCAGCTTCAGTGCATTTATCCTAGTTATCACACCATCCCATTGACAGCTTTTGAGAGCACTTTGGATCCCCTGTATCCAACCAGTGTTTATTTATTTATTTATTTATTTTTTTACACAGGCTCTCACTTTATAATTAAGGATGGCCTTGAACATACTGTGTTGTCCAGGTTGGCCTTAAAGTCATAGCAATCCTCCTGCCTCAGCCTAAGTACTGGGATTACAGCTGTGCACCACCATGCCTGATTGGTCTTCCTTCCTTTCTGTCTCTTTAAAGTAAACTTTTTATTTGGATTTACAGAAAGTTGCAAAAATAATAGTTTTTGTATACCCCTCACCCATCTTTTCCCCCTTGTCAATATTTTGCATTTCCAAGGCTACATTTGTCAAAATTAGGAAGCACCACTGGTTCATTATTATTGACCACAAACTTTATTTAGATTTAACCAATATTTTCATTAATAACTTCTTTCTATCCAGAGCAGGGTAGTACACTTATTTCGTTTTCATGTGTTCCCCATGTAAGGCACTTTCTTAGCCTTTCTATATTTTTTATGACCTTGACAGTCTTGAGGAATACTGACTGAATGCCTTGCAGGAATGTGCCCCAAACTGCATTTGTTTTCTCATAATTAAGACAGGTTATGGGGTTTGGGAGCATCCCATGGAGGTGACGTACCCTTCTTATTAATGTTAGGCAGTATGTGATACCCACATGTTGTCACTGACATTAATCCTCATCACACAATAAAGGTAGTGTTTTCCTTTTCTACATTTTCTGGAAGCCAGTCACTAAATTTAACCCACCCTCAAAGAGTAGGCTTGAGGCCTGCCTTTTGGGAAGAGTATTATATACATATTTATTTAGAAATGGATAATTATTTTTCTAACAACCTTATTTCTGTTTTAGTTTAAGAAATTGTAGGAAAACAGCTTACGATGACTTTGATTGTTCCTACCCATTCCATGACTTGTACAGTGGGAGCTGCAGTCTTCAGTGCAGGCTGAGAGCTCATCTTCAGTCAAGATCAGCACAGGGTTTCTGCATAGTCTGTATGAACATAGTCTTGGGATGAACAGCAGTAAACTCTGAGCTGTGGAGTCCACTTACCCTGAATTTCTCCTTTTCACAGCCTTTCAGCACTGGCCTATTTTTCCAGTCTCTTCAGAATCTCCTTATAAGCAGAGATCAGGCAGGACTTCCCATGGATGCTCCCTGGAGACTACACAGAACTTCCTAGACTACTATTCAATCAGACTGAGTGTCTCTTGTCACATGTTGGCAGTGTCCACAGAGAAGAATTGGTTACACACAGTAGTGGCAGGCATATTAACATGAGATGCTTCTGAGAAGTTGGAAATTAGCCTTGGAATTGGTTACTTGCAAAAGAAAGGCTCCCAGAAGGCTGCCAAATCAGGTAGTGAAGGTTCCAGCAGTGAAGTATCCTGCAGCAAGAGTGATTTCAGTAGCACTAATAAACACAGCCAGTTGGCCAGTGTGCTTGGAGAATGTGACACTGGCATCAGCTGAAATTTTCAATGGTGTAAATCACTAGCAGATGTTTCTCCTGAGTTTTCTTCAGATGTATGATCTAGGTATCATCACTTTCCCTTTTGTAGTTGTACCATTTGGAAATTAAAGTTGGTGTCATCTAAGTGAGTTTCTGCTGCAAGGAATTTGAAGACATCCTTCTCCATTTATAGGACATCAAGGGCTCTGGACACTTATTTTATTCTCTTTTGAGGTACTGAGAATAAAACCCAGGAACTCATACATAGTATGCAAACACCACAAAGTATACCTCTTGCCCATGAGTTTCTCTTTACGTTGTTATGAGAACCAAGAGCAATGTTGTATGGATCCCTCTCTGGGTAGTGTGCAAGGATCTACATATATTATTTGGAATTCTTTAAGGAAGATACCTCTTACCCATTTATTCAGTAATTTTTATCAGTATGGACTCAGGTATGTTTTATATTTGCATTTTGTACTTTGGATTATAATCTAATACTGTGTTTTCTTTTGTTGTTGAAATCATTTCAGCATTAGTGGAATGCTGGGAACCCTTTTGGGTTGGCATTGTCCCTCTGATGTGCTTCTATCCTTTTCTATTGAGCAGTTTACTTGAAATGTAACATGTATATATATTTATTTCACCCATCTTAAGTGCACAGATATTTTTGAAGCTTACAAAGTTGTGCAGAAACCACAACTTACTTTTAGAACATTTTCATCAGCACAAAGAAATCCCTTGTATCTATCTGCAGCCAATCTCTGCTTTTCTCTAAGCCCATACAACCAAGGTACCTGCTTCAGAGATTTCTTTAATAGAATATTTTATGTGACTTTTTCATCAGGCTTATTTTACCTATCAAATTGTTTTTGAGGTTTATCTATGTTTGTAGCATGTACCAGCACTCCACTGTCATTTTAAGAAATCCATTTATCAGGTGATTGTCACTCAGATTGTTTCCAACTTTTTGGGGGCAAATATGAATAATACTGCTATGAACATTTATACAAAATTTCTTGAATACATCTTCATTTCTCTTCAGGTGACATACTGATTAGAATTGGGGGATAACATGGTAAGTTTATGTTTAAATTTTTAAACATTTTGCTTTTTTATAATACCATAGCTATTCTAGTGAGAATGACATACTATCTCATTTTGGTTTTAATCTGCATTTCCACATACATGTGGTACAAATCTTTTCATATGTTAAGCTGTTTGTATATGATCTTTGCTGAAATGTCTATTTGAATTGTCTATTTTAAAATTTGCCTTTTAAGATTTATACATTCTGCATACAAATCCCCTGTCAGGTAGATGATTCAGAAACATTTTCTTCCAGTCAGAGGTTTGTCAATTAATTCTTAATGGTAATTTCTGAAGTGCAAAATTTGCATATTTTAATCCATCTTATTGTGCTTTTTGGTACCTTAACAACTCTTTTCCCACATGAAGGTCATCTATGTTTTCTGTTTCATGTAAACATTTTAGTTTCATCTTACATTCAGGTTTCTGATCCACTTTGCTTTAATTGTATACTGTGGTAAAGGACTTAGTTAATATTTTTATTCTTTTGCACATGCTATCCAAATGTCCTAGTATTATTTGAAGAGATCCTTTCCCAGTGAATTGAATTGTCCTGACACTTTTGTTCAAAATCAATTGACCATGAATATGATAATTTATTTCTGGATTCTCTACCGTTTCACTAATCTGTATTCCTATCTTTATATTAACAACGTTGACTACTGTCACTGTATAGTAAGGTTTGAAATCAGGAAGTGATCACTTCCAAAATTATTTATCTATTCTAGATTTTCTGCATTTCCATGTAAATTTCAGGATCAGCCTGTCAACGTTTCAAATAAGCATGCTGTGACTTTTTCCAAATAAATAACTGTATGCTTTTTTCTCTCATTAGCTTATATATTCACTTTAATTATATAAATTTATAAGGTATGATATTCATAATTCAATGCATGTATGCAGTATATAAAGATCAAGTCACAATAATTAAGATTTCCATCTCTTTGAATATTTTAAAAACTTTTGATTACTATAATTTGCTATCAGAAAAAATCAAATCACAAGGAGATCTTATCCCAGCTAGAATGGCTAGCATCACAAAGACAAAGAATAAGGGGCTGGCAGCCAGGTGTGGTGGTGCACACCTGTAAACTCAGCACTTGGGAGGCAGGAGGACTGCCACAAGATTGAGGCCAGGTTGGGGTACATAGTGAGTTCAAGGCTAGTCTGAACTACTTAGTAAAACCTTATTTTAGAACAAGACAAAACAAAACAAACCAAGATGGCATGTGGGCTGGGGTGTGGCTCAGTGGTGGAGCACTTGCTTAGTGGTACACACCTTAGCCAAATGGAGAACAGTTTGGAGGTTCCTTAAAAAACTAAGAACAGATCTACAGTATGATCTAGATATTCCATCCCTAGGTATATATCCAAAGCCTATGAAATAAGAAATTGTTATACCCATGTTTACTGCTGTGTTATTCACAACAGCTAACATATTAAATCAACCTATGATGCCAATCAGTGAGTGAGTGGATAAAGAATGTGTGCTATTTATATACAATGCATGATTATTCATCCATAAAAAGAATATTCTATCATTAATAAAATAGATGAAAATGGAGGGTATTACATTATGTGAAATAAGTCAGATACAGAAAGACAAGTATAACATGTTCACTTATTTCTGGATGTTTTTTAAAGTCATTGTGAACATGTAATAGTGATTACTAGAGGCTGGGAAGGGTTTGGGAAGAAGACAGGTTGATAATAAATACCGAGACAGAATTCTAGTGTTCTACAGAAGGGGTGACTGTAGTTCCTAATAACCTGTATTTTATGAATAACTAGAGAGGAATCTCAAGCCTTTAAGCACAAAATAATGATAAAGAGAGGATATGTTGATTACCTTGATTTGAGCAGCACATACTGTATTCATGTTCTGAAATATCATAGTGGGAAATCAATATTGGACATTTCAACTCATTAACACAGAATGCCTTTTACATTTTATACCTTGTAAAATTTTTCTGTATGTTTTATAATTTTTATTATTGAAATCTTTTGTTAAAGTTACTTTTGATGCTATTGTGGATGAAATTTTCTTAATTTTTGGATTTTTTTCATTATTGGTACACAAAAACACAAGTTTTTGTATATCAATATCAGGTATACTGTAATCTGTATGCCTGCTGAACTTTATTAATTCAGGACATAATTTTTTTTTAATGTGTGTGGTTATATCCTCATAGTCAGATGAAGTTTAAAAAAAAAAAAAAGATGCTCCAGCCAACAATACAGTAATAGCATTCAGTTCCTTTCATTAGTGGCTGTATGGCCTATTGCTTTTAGACAAATGAAATAAAATCCATAAAGTTTAGGTGACTTGGGCTGGGGATATAGTTCAGAGGTAGAGTGCTTGCCTGCTTTGTGCAAAGCCCTGGGTTCTTTTCTCAGACCTGAAGAAACAACAAACCATTGGATGACTTGGCCACAAAGCTAAGAACTGAATTTGGGTCTCTACCTTCTGTCTTCTTTGCATTGCTGGGTGTTAGCATCTGTCATTTCTTCCTGTGTCTAAAGTTCTTCAAACTGTCTGAAATCTCTCATTAACTTTTGTGGAGGCACTGCTAACTTACATCCTGCTACATATTTAAAAAGAAATCTAAATAAAATGCTTTCCTTTTATAAAAAATTGATTCTAGAACATCCTGGGATTCTTTTTTGGGCTTGTAAGGTTAATCAAGTTGCTTAAAATCATTTTATAGTACAATTATTTTCTTTAAAAGAATGATGAGACTTTATCTTAGATTTTGTTTATTGACATAATTATTTACTATTTTTCAGCATCTAGAATTTATACTGGAAGGCCAAATAATAAGTTGGTCAAATGCCTTGATAACAGGTATCAGTCAAAAAAACTAGAAGTCATTACACTTTTTAAAATATTGATTCCAGTTTCAATTTAAGACTTCAGTTTTTTTAAAATAAAAATACTGTTTTGTAGCCAGTCATGCAAGGAAGGATTTTGGTTATTTTTGTTGAGGTAATGGTTCTCCTCTGGGGCAGTTATTCTCTGGATTTAGGCACTGGGAGATGGGCTTTCTTGGAATAAAGCTAGTTATCAGTTACCACCAAGCCATGACTATTGCTAGAATTTCAGATATGGTGAGTAGAAATTCATCTTCTATTCTCTTTTCGTGAATTATACCTGTAAAGCAAAAAAGGATAGTTTGAATAAAACACCTGTTTTATCAGCTACTGTACATATTGTGTTCTCTTCCCAGTACATGTTCCATTTCTATCCCATTATGCCACTTGGATAAAAGAAACCCAGCTTCATATCAAGTTCGAAGGATAGCCTTGACTGACGTAGGTCCAACAGAAAATCCCATTTCTCACCAGAATAGGATAGTTCATACAGTCATGTTTAATTTGAGGCCCACAGGCTGCTTACCCTTTTAAAAAATAATAAAAGTATCTTAATAAGAAAGTTTTGTTACTTACATACATTATATATTTTATATGCAGTTCAAGACAAGTCATTGTGTCTCAGGCAAGCCAAAAGTCAGACATCATGGTTCACAGCATTCTCATGGCCACATGAGTTAGTTCAGTGATATCCTGGACCAATGTAAAGTTCAAGACTCCCACCAGGACAGTGTAGTATGTTATATATAAAACTGAGTACTACTGAACAATTTTGATACTTCTGGTACAGCTTCGAACATGGCCCCTAAATGGTTGTTGCCTACCTGTTTTTAAATAACCCTCTCATCTTGAATGTAGGATGGACCTGAGATTAGTTTCTAATAAAATAGAGCAAAAGTGATGGTAGTTACTTCTGACGAGTTACAAAAATACTGTGGCTTCTACCTTGCATACGCTTTCTCACTTGCTCACTGTGAGGGAAAATACATGCCATGTCATGAGGTGCATTATAGAGAAACTCACATGGCAAGATTACTATGCAAGGTCTCTGAACAGCCATAAGTGAGAATCTGAGGCTCTAAGTTCAGCAGTCTGTGAGGAACTAAATCCTGGCCACCCACACAAGTGAGCTTGAAGAGCATCTTGTAGTTGGGCTTTCACGTGAAATTCTAGCCACAGGAGACAGGTTAACTGTAACATCATTAGAGACCCTGAGTTAGAGACCTCAATTGAGCCCAGATTCCTAATTCACAGAAAATATGAAATAAAATATTTTAAGACATTGAGTTTTGGAGGGATTTGTTAAGTAGCGGAAGATATCCAAACTAGACACATGCCTGTAATCCAGGCTATGTGGGAGGCTGAGGCAGGAGGATCACAAGTTGGAGGCCAGCCTGAGCCACTTAGTGTGACCCTGCCTCAAAGTAAAATTGAAAAAAATGGAGAGGGGCTTTGCCTAGCATGTGAGAGACCCTGGGTTCAACCTGCAGTAGCAAATTGTATAATAAAGTAACAAAAAAACAAACCAAATGCTAGTCTACCACCTTTAACAAAAACTAGGTGGAGCTGGACTTTTCTTCCTATTTAGAATTAAAAGCATATTAACATATACTTACTTACTAGTAGTAGTGTTGAAAAGGCTCCTAGATAATAAAATCTTTATAGACTCACATTTACCATAGTTTATAAACATCATGCAAATAAAAACTGTCCACCTACTGAAAAACCATCTCCATGTCCCTTATAGAAAAAATTATGTAATAAGGCCTCATTCATAATTCATAACGACAGACGTGCCAAGATATACCTTTAATTGTTTAAGCAAAATGTGCAATGTAAATAATGATCAGAGGATAACTATTAAGTCCAATTAATAAACATTTAAAATATACTATTAAAACTTTTCTTAAGTAGTATCTATTTAAAGCTGGCCTATAAAGACTTTTAATTAGGCACTGTTTGCTTTTTGTCTGATTAACCTTTCAACCAAAGGACATGGGGTGTCACTGACCTAAGGAATACGATTAATTGTACCTAATATTCAGTAAGACAGAAGATTTCAGTTTCATCATATTCTTTAAGGGCCTCTGAATGCTATGCCTATATAAGCCATCTGAGCTCACTCCTTAAATAAAAAGTTTTTGCTTTAGAGGGTCCTTAGGATCACTTGAAAAGCCAGTGAGTATAATTTGGGAGGCAATTCTTTATATTTTGTTTTCTACCTAGGTTCATTAGGGATGATTTAATTTTTTAAAAATGGTACTGAAGATTGAATTTAGGGCCTTGTGTATACTAAATAAATCTAAACCCTTGAGCCATATCCTTAGCCTTCTTTTCTTTTTTACCTGAAAGTCACCTCTCTATCCTGGTGTAAAGATTTTCTTAAAGACTGTTTTATAAAAAATTTAAAGTTAAGGGTCTCATTTGTAATTCAGAATGAAGTCCTTCAATTATAAACATTAATCTAAGTACTTAGGAAGATATGAAACAAAGGAAGAGTTGAGAGGAGGCAGTTCTGAGAAGCAGGGACTTGAGACATGGAAAGATATGCTAGGAGCCAAATTAATATTCAGCAAAGCCAGGCAGATATATTTACCTGCTTATCAGCACATAAGACGATTAAGGTATTGCCTGGGTAGTAGGTGATTTCATTGAAAGAAGCACTATAATGAAGACATTCACTATGAATCATTGCAGTACCTGGGGTGAAGTAAATTTCTATTTCCTGGGAAGAAACTACATTGGGACATGTGGGATGGCCTAGATTTCAGTAAACAGTGAGGAGTTTTCTGGCATGTAACAGACAGAACTGGGAAAAAAAAAAAAAAAAAAACAGAACTAATTGCCATAGTCTACAAAGGAAGACTAGTGACAGGGTGGGGAACAAAGAAAAGTACTGTAGATAGAAGTGACTGGTGTAGCTGAGAACTAAGGGAAAGTATGCCCTTAGCAAGCTGAAGGCATCTTAAAGTCTATACAATACTTGGTTTTAAAAATTTCCACAAAGGGTTGGGGGTGTTGCTTGGTGGTAGGATGCATGTCTAGCATGTAAAAGACCTCATATTTCAGAACAACCCCGCCACCCCGTTTCCAATATAAAAAGGAGGACCCACATAGACAACAAAATGAGAAAAATCCAAAGTGAAATACAATCCAACTTACCACTCTGGTTTAACTGCTATTTCTGAATATGAAGGTTAAACTCTCAAGGTCTTCACTCTTTAAGTGCAATTCTTCAAGCATGGTACTTATAAACTGTGTAAATAACACATTTTTGGGAGAGTGCTTGTGAATGCCGAGGACTGAGGTCAGTCTGAAACAACCAAAAATACTAAATGAGATGAGTGAAGGGATTCATCTTCAACATGGCGGGGAGGATTGAGGTCTCTGATGTAACAAATTCACAGAGAAAAGCTTTACTTAAAATGGCAGCAAAGTCTCAGGAAAAAAGAGCAAATATTAAGACAAGAAATCTGTATTTTTTTTTTTTTTTTTTTGGTACTGGGGATCAAACTCACGACCTTGCGCTTACCAGGCAAGTGCTTATGCCATTGAGCTAAATCCTAGGCCCAAGAAACCTGAATTTGTTAACATGTTTTTTTATTGTCAGTGAAGCCTACTAAAATTCTGTTTAATAAATAAAATAAATTTCCATTTAGGGGAGGGAAGATATGGAGAGGAGCTGAGTACTACTTTAAAAATAATTTATATGGAATATGGATTGTATTGCTAGAAGATAATAAACAATTATTTTTGCATGAAATAACAGTGTAGTTTTTAGAACAATAAATAAATGAATTATGTGTCCCAAGGCATTTCATACCAACTTCATAAAGAATCATGCTTTTTCTCACTCATCTTTTCTGGTAAATAACCCTAATGACTGAAGTGACTGCATATAATAGAATTGTTAAAGTAATTTTTATTGAAGTATGGTTCATAAGCAAGATTTTTAAATAGTAAGCAATCTAAAAGTTTCAAGACTATGAACACAGACAGATGCCCAGGGCTCATGATCTCCTTTTATACAAAGAACCAGAATAATAGCTATGTACCTGTATTTTGAGGTGACCTTGAGAACATTGGAAATGAGAGCGAGAGAGAGCACATGCACGAGAGAGAAAGAGAGAGAGACAGGGAGAAACGGAGGGAGGGAGGGAGGGAGAAAGAAGACAGACATGCGACATGAGACAGGGAGACACACACAGGGTGTGAGTACTATAAGGGGGGGGGGCACTGCATGTTTGATGCTAGGTCTACTACTAGCAAAAGTCTCTAGCAATGGTAGCCCCAAGCAGTGGTAAAATGCCCACCACACTTGTCTTCTGTTTTGGGTTTGGACTATTCTAGGGATCCAAATATCTTGTATATTACCATCTCTGGGATTCCTCAGATATCCTACTACACTGGCTTGGAGAGTAGCTGCCTTGTAAAGTCAGTTTGGCTCAACAGGGTGACTGATCTTATTTTTGCTGGGTTCCCTGCACTCTTAAGTGAGGCGATGTGCCATGGAGGAGAATGGAGGAGGGCACCAGCTTTGTGAACAGGTACATGTTCTCTGAGACCAGGGGTGGAGCTAGCTGCTATGGATTCATAATGCCAGGACTGAAAGCAGGCAACCACTTGGCTCTAGCTGCTCCACCCTCCTGTGCAGTATTCAGGTGCCTGTTACTGACAAGAATAGGGAGGAAACACTGTTTCCTGCTGCTACCTGCCTACAAGACCATGTGTTGTCAAAGGCCCACTGCTCCAGAGGAACTTTGCTCATTTCTGTCTATTGGCTCTATTATGGCTTATTTCTACATGTCCTCCCAAAGCCTCATGCACTCATAGGTGGGGCTTTTTGGAGCTGGCTGGATCATGGGTGTGTGATAAACTGGGTTAGTCCATTGATTGGTTTAGCATAATTCAGGGTGTGGATAACAAGGCCCAACGTGGGTGTGTGGTGGCACCAACCAATGAGTTTGTAACTTGAATGGAATAAAAAGGGGGAAGTAAGGCTTGCTGCCTTCAGCCTGTCACACTATGAGCTGTTTCTCCTTTTCCATGTTCCTCTGTCATGACAGTCTGCCTAGGAACCAGCTAACTATGAACTGAAACCTTTACCAACTATGAGCTAAAATAAACCTTTCCTCTTTTTAACTTATGGGTGTTGGGTATTTTTGCTCTAGCAATAAGAAAGTAACTAAGACAGGCCTATTCCCAGGTAGGCATTGCCACTGAAGCAACAGAAGAGAAAAGGGAATACCATGGTTCCCACTGCTACACTCCTATGCAGCAGTTACTGCTGCTGTCCTGCTCCTGCACCTTGTCTGACTATGCACTGTTGGAACAGGATGTGAATACTATAGAGGGGGCACTGCAGTTCTTGCCACTGCCTCTTCCTGTGCAGCACCTGGGGCTGAACAACTGAATGGTTAGAAGACAAGTGTGTTGAGCATTTTACCACTGCTTGGGGCCACCATTGCTAGAGACTTTTGCTAGTAGTAGACCTAGCATCAAACATGTCCAAAAGATACACGCATTGCCTTATAGGGGCCACCACACCCATTGTAGGACTAGTCACATAATGAGAACCTCACACATACTTGCCTAAACTCCTAGTGTCTCCATTCTTTTGTCCATACAGACCTGGGTCTTTGACTCTGCAATGGTATGCACAGTGCTTAATCACAACCAGAAAGTTTTAAGGAGATTATATTATGGTGTGCAGCTAGAATCAAAGCCAACAATGTATAACAAATATTACCCTAAGACACATCTTCAAGAGAAAGCTGCTTATTAAGATTGCCCCATAAAAGTCACAGAACTGCTCCATTAAATGAACACATCTCAATGTAGGAGCATGAAAAATACAAAAAAACCCCAGGTAATATAATGTCTCCAAAATAACTAACACATTCTAAAGAAACAAAAACATGAAATGTCTGATAAAGAATTTAAAAAATTATTATACAATTATTATACAGTAAAATCTAAGGGAATATAAATAAACAGTTAAATGCAATTAGGACTACAATGCAAGATATGAATGAGAAGTTCACCAGAGATTTTGAAAAAGAAAAACCTTAGAAATGAAGAGCTTAATAAGTCAAACACAAAATATAGTTGAATGACTCAACAGAAGACTAGAACAAGAAGAATGTCTGAACCTGACAAGTTATTTTTTGAAATATCCCAGTCAGATGATGACGACTATCACCAGCATAAATCAAAAAATCTGAAAAAACAAAAAACAAGGGAAAAGATGGAAAAATAAGACTAGCTAAGACCTATAAGGTATCATTAAATGAATAAACATCTGTGTTTTCAGAACACATGACAGCAAGGAGGGAAAAAGGACACAGAAAATCTACTCAATAAAATTCAATGACATAGCAGACAACTTTCCTAATTTAGGGAAGATTGGGGCATCCAGGTATTTGAGATTTCTAGGACCCTAAACAGACATTTTCACAAAGATATTCATCATTGCATATTATAGTCAAACTGTCAGAAGTACAAGACAGAGAACTAAAATCTTCAAGATAAAAGTCATATGGAAGGGTTATATCTCCATTGTGTTCATAAGCTTTCTATTAGTGACACAAAATACTTGAGATAGTCAACTTAATACAGTGTTCATTAGCTCAGTTTCAGAAGTTTTAGTTGATGGTCATGTGCTTCTTTGGGCATGTGGAGGTATAGTACATCAGGGTGAGAGTATGTATTTAACCTCTTGGTGATCATGAAGGGAGGCACTGGAAAGAGCCATGGTCTTAACATCCTCTTGAAGGAAACATTCCCAGTGATGTCATTTCCTTTCATTAAGCTCCAGCTTCTTCTTTTTTTTTTTTGGTACTGGGGATTGAACTCATGACCTTACACTTGTCAGGCAGGTGCTTGTGCTGCTGAGCTAAATCCTGAGTCCAAGGTCCAGCTTCTGAATGTTTCACTCTCTTCTAATCATTAGGAACATGGGCTGAGGACCTAGCCTTCAATACATGGTTTATGCAAGATCAAAACTGTAGTACCATAAGACTAACTGCAGACTTCTCGGCAGAAATGCTATAGTTCTTGAGGGAAAGGAATGACATATTCCAAGCTCTGAAAGAAAACAACTGCCAACCAAGATTATTATATTACTTCTTTTTTTTTTTTTTTTTGAGGGGTACTTGGGATCGAACTCATGACCTCGCACTTGACAGGCAGGTGCCTATGACACTGAGCTAAATTCCTGGCTACTCCTTCATTTCTGAATGAAGCTTTATTAAGTTATTTACTAAATAAAGACTTTCTAAGACTAGGAGAAAAAAACCCAGAATTCATGACCACTGAATGAGTTTTACAAAAGATTCTTAGTGAAATCCTACATCTATAAGTGAGAGATAACTATGATCCTGAAAGAATATGAAAGTATAAATCTCATTAGAATAGCAGATGCACACACACAAGAATCAAACATTATCAATCAATACAATAAACCATCAATCTATAAAAGCAGAGAATATTCAAAACAACTAGAAGATAAAACAACAGCAGTACACCCTTACCTATCAATAATACCCCTGAATTTAAATGAACTAAATCCTCCAATTATAAGATACAAACTGGCTGAATAGATTTAAAAAGACCCAACAAAATGTTACCCACAAGAAACTTGCCTCATCGGTAAACACACACACGCACGCACGCACACACACACACACACACACACACACACACACACACATACACATACACAGGTAGTCCAAGCAAACAGAAACCTAAGCAAGCAAGAGTAGCTATACTTACATTTGATCAAAGATGGTTACTAAATAATGACCAAGGGCTCAACAAATATAATGACTGTAAATCTATATAATATACACCTAATGGTGGGGTAGCCTATTTTATAAAATAAACGCTGTGATTCCCAAAGAGATAGGGAGGTTCCAGTATAGTAGCAGTAGAGAATTTCAACACTCCACTTTCATCAATGGGCATATACCAAAACAAACAAACAAACAAACAGCAACAACAACCCAGAGATAAACTATACTTATAAACCAAACTGACTGTTCTAAATAATTCCAACAGAATATTTCAAGAGTTGCAAAATATATATTCTTTTATCAGCAGATGGAACTTAGACCATGTACTAGGATACAAATGAGTCATAACAAATTTTTAAAAACAAAATCATACCTTTTCTAATCACCATAGAATAAAATGGAATCAACAAAGAAATTTCGGAAACACTATAAATTTTTGAACAAAACACTGTGTGTGAGTGTGGTCTGGGAATTGAACCAAAAGCCTTTGTACTGAGCAGTTCATTTTCTTCCTTCTCCTCCCTCTCCTCATCTCATTTCATCGTTTTATGACACAAGGTCTTGCTAAGTTGCCCAGCCTGAAGTTAAATTTGTGATCTTCCCGTGTCTGCCTGCCAGGCTACTGAGATTAGAAGTCTGTGCCCTACATCCAAAACTCTCTTGAACAAACAGCATGATTACTAAGGAAGTCAGAGGGAAATAAAAATTGCTTGAAAGAAATGAAAATGGAAACAAAACAAGCCAAAAATTGTAGGACAGAGCAAAAGCAGTACTAAGGGGGAATTTTATAGCCATGAGTCCCTACATTAAAAACATGAAGAGGATAATGCTGGGTTCCACAAACACATCCCTTTTTTAATGTAAATTTTTACTTTAGGGTAATAGTAGCTGGCTGCACACCTCAGTATCTTTGCCTGAGGGATACAGGAAGCAATTTTTTGTGTTTACCCACTCGGTATGATAAAAGTCAAGGTGTGTGCACATGATCAAAAGTGTCAAAAACAGCCATACCACTCTAGGATTTGTTTTAAAGGTTTTCTTTTGATTTTTCTAGTAGAAGTAGCCTAATCTAGTACAATGGCACCTGGAAAAATCAAGTTTTGGAGGTCAAAAGTGAATCATCAGATTAATAATGCATGGATGATGAAGGCAACCCATTATGGTAAAATGCATGTTTTATAATAGAAGAGAGGTGTGAGTATATGATGATGCTGTCTCTGATTCAGATGACAAAGAAAACAGCCATGTGAGTATGTATTTGACTAGTTGAAATGTTGTGAAATGGTCACACAACCAAATAGAGCAATTCAGTGTCAGAACTAGGTCTGAAAATATAGTGAGAGTCTTGGCAGGGTGAAATGTATTGGTTAGAATGCCAGCACTGCCATTCAGTGTTGGAAATTGAACAGGTAAAATGCTAGAAGATGCTATGAAATACACAAAGGCTGAGATACAAGCAAAATTTTCTGGATGTACCAGCAGCTATCTTCAAAAATGTATTATGACACTTCACTAGCTGAACTGAAAGCAGCTGAACTGATTAAGGTTTGTCATGGTAATCGTAGGAATATAAAAGACTTACGGAAAAGAAATGGGTCAAAACATGACATAAAAATTTGCTGGACTTGGTGGGTGTGCCTATAATCCCAGCACTTGGGTAGCTGAGGCAGGAGGATCGCTGTGAGTTCAAGACCAGCCTACATTACATAGCAAGTTGCTGTCTCAAAAAAAAAAAAAAAAATCTATTCCCTTGTAGATATAAAGAGTACTTATGCTTTTTTTTTTTTTGGGGGGGCGGTACCAGGAATCAAACTCGGGACTTTAAGTTTGCTGCTGTGCTTGTGCTGCAGAGCTATATCCCTGGCCCTACTTATACTTTCAATTTAGAAATTTATCCTGGAACTCAGCCATTAGGTCCTTATTCATATAGTAATAAACTGAATGATGTTGTGAACAGACTTGTTCCTATCTCCCAAACTAACTGGAATGTGACATTCAATATTAGTTTACCAGTTTCCAGTTGATGTTACATTTGCTAACAGAATGACAATTGATCAGGGCAGGAACCATATGCAGAAACAAAGCAAAAATTCCAATGAAAAGCTGCAATTTAAAAACAGAATTGTATGGTACAATCTGGGGGTTTCAGGAAGATTTACACTGGCCTTGTATATGGCAAAGGAAAATTAACAGTACTGCTAATGTCAACATCGCACCATAATGGAAATACTGATAGGGAAACCTTGACAAAACCAAAGCCTGAAGTGGAAACTTTCTACAGTAAAACCAAGGGCCAAGTGTATGTTGTTGATGAGTTATGCACCAAGTATGATATCACTTGAAATACAAAACACTGGCCAATGGTTGCATTTTACTTGATCTTAAACATGTGTGGCATAGTTGGTGGGAACACATATCAGTATAGCTATATGGAGAACAGAATAGCAGGTCCTCAAGAAAATTTCATAAATATTTTCATCTCTAGAGAGAACGCTTCCCAGAGTCCTTGCAAGTTGTATTCCTGGAAAGCTTTCTGGGAAAAATATTCCTTTTCCCCCAGTAGGCTTGTATTTCTCACAAAGCTCTTTCAGATGCTTAAACTTGGTCACTGTCACTGGGCACATCAAATATAAATAAAACTCTTGGGTGCTGGGTGTAGTGATGCACCCTGCAATTCTAGCACTTGGGAGGCTGAGACTGGAGGATCTCTGTGAGTTTGAGGCCACCCTCAGCTACAAAGTGAGTTCAAGTCTAGCCTGAACTGCATAGTGAAACCCTGTTTCAAAAAGACAAAGAAACAACTCCCCCCCAAAAAAAACCCCTCTCCTGGGTTTAAGTTAATAAAGCTCAACAAATCAGAGTTGATTAGTTCTGTGGTAATGTGTGTGGAATGGGAAATGTTTTCTCAGAGACAGTCTTCCTCCTTGCTTTGGCTGTCTTATACAGAAAGTAGAAGTACAAGGAAAAATCTGTCAGAACTGTCCAAAGATAGTCACATTTCTAGGGGACAAGTTAGTTCTTTATATCCCTTAACCTGTCTTGGTAAGAAGCCAAGACTAGGTGACTACAGTAGTCCAGGGAAGTCAACAGTTTTGTCTGGGAAAACTATGAAGGGAGGTCAAATAATAGCCAACTCCACAGAAACTAAGCTTTTATATTTAAAACAGTATTTATGTCACACATTCACAACAGTTTCTTTGTCTTTTAAGGAGACTACTATTCGAATAGCTCATATATAAAAGTAAGATTTTCTCAATTCTTCAAAATTTCCCAAACTAACCCTAAAATTAGAAGTAACTGGTGACTTCCTGATTTCTCAACCTGTATGCTCCTAGAAGAGCAAAAAATGAGGAGTCATTATAGGGAAAGTCTTTTGTAAGAGAACCTCTTTAACAACTACCTTTATCAAAAGATAGGCAAGTTTACAAGGCTGAAATGATTCTATAAATTAATAACTATGCTTGAGTCTATGGCACCATGCTCATCAATCAGGCATTCTTTGCCTAATGAACTTGGACCTGCTTTGAGAATTCTCAAAACAAAACTCTGAGTAACAAACTCAACTCTTTATAAAGAGCTGACTGTTGACATGAAACCTATTTATTCACCAACCTAACTGAAAGCCCCAGGGGAACTATGGACTATACATAATGCAGATCTAACCCTAAACTTTGCCAAGAAAGCTTGTGTGATTTTAGGCTAGGTTGAATGCTCATTCAAATCTTAAGAGACTGTCTACAAAGTAGGCTAATAGTACTTAAGTATCTTAAAAGAATATTATAAAATCCATGTGGATGAGTAGCTCTCCATCAACTAGGACAACTGTAATATCAACTAACATTTACCATGAAAGCCTATGAGTACTTACTGTATACTGGTTCTATGCTTGGACAGTCTACTTTAACTGTACAGATGCAAAGGGATGTAGTTTTCCACTCTACTTTATGGACAAAGAAACAGAAGCACAAAATTGAACCTCCCCATGTTCACAAAGATAGTTAAGTCAAGGCTTTGAACCTAAGAAAGCAGTTTATCTTAAAAAGCTAAAGCTCTTAGCCAATATGCTTTTGTTCTTTGTAGGCTATCAAACACTATATAAGTTTGATCTTTACTTACCTGACTGAAATGTGCTAAGCCCTCGATGAATAGCAGGAAGAACAGAATGATTTAAATTTTCTTTAGAGAATTGCAAATTAAAAAATGGCATGTGGTTGGCAGACAGAAGGAAGTGTTGACAGAAATTACACAAGGTTTTGTGTCTGTTAAGAGACAGGAGTATCAACTTGGGGTCTCAAGATTTCTGCAAGTCATCATACAGATAGGTAGCAGTCTTCAGGCACCTGGAGCCAGATTCACTGACTATTCTAACACCTGAGCTTTATGTGTTGGTACACAATAACACACCTGGGAAGTTAGCTAATGATATTTCCTTTCTTATTCCCTCATCTTTCTTTTTTAATCTTTAATTGAAAAGACTTTCTTTTTACCCTCAGCCCCTAATATAGAATGTAAAATGGTTACAGGACTATATAATAAGTATAAGTATATAATGGTTACAGGACTATATAATAACTTCTAAGAGTTATATCTACTTAAATTCTTTTTGGAATAAGATGAGATGTAAACAAATATGCATGCTCTTAATAGTTCCTGTGTACCTCTAAATATTAAAAATCCAGTAGCTTACCTTCTGAGTCGTGTAAAAATTGTGCTTTGCCTTTAATTTTGTCCTCTAAAAACCAGGTTCATGAATATAAAAAATGAATAATTTTGACAAGTTATAAAGTAATATTACATTATGAAAGATGCTGACCCTTAACAATCTGACCTAGAGTATAATATGAATGATTCATTCAGCAAAGTTAAGATTTGCTTTTATTTTTAAAGTAATTTACATTTAAAGTGAATGTGGGCTATATATAATCTTTGTTTTCCAAATTCCTTATCTCATCTACTTTAACTTTCCTTAATAGCCTACACTTTTAGCCTGTCTGCCTACTAGGCATTTTCTAAATTTGTGTGTCATCTCTGTCACAAGAAGCTCTGTGACTGTGTGCACAAAGGCAAGATCATATTTTAGTAGACTACTATGATCTTGATTAATGATAAGAGGTGGTTGTAGCTACTAGCAAAAGATGTTACTAATAAACCACTGGGATTGTTTTTAGGACACCTGCTGCCCTAATGACAGGTAGTCTAGGGTTGAGGGGAGTCTGACATATATGGGTATTTTCCTAACCTTGGAGGAAGGCTTCTATCCAGATTCTGCTTTTGTTAGCAGTGACCAGGGAAGAGGGCTAAATTACATAGCAGTGAACAATTTAGGTCCCTATGTGTGTTTAGCAGGCTGGATTACAAATGAATAAAGACTTCCTACTGGAACTCTTCTTTGCATAGTCAACAATGGTCTCTTAACTGCTACATATGAAAGCCTCTTTTCTGTTCTCTTCCCAGTTGATCTGTGCTATCACTTGATCCTCCCTTCCCAGAATTCTCCCATTAGCTTTTGTGGCATTCTCAGTCATGGTTTTCCTACCTGATTTTTTACATTCTCTAATGTTGGCTTTTTTTTTTTTAATCAGCTCATTAACGATAGGCCACACCTAAAGTCTCATACTGACATTCTTTTTGCACTACATCCCATCTCATGGCTTTGACTAGCAATAATTCAAATCTCTAGTTTCTCTTCTGGGATTTTTTTCCCTTGGATATTGTTATGGTTTGGATCTAGATGGTTCTCCTTTGTGATGCCCCTCTGCAGTCACAGGTGAGGCTTTTTCAGAGGTGGCTGGCCCTAGAGTGTGTGATGCAGGGATTAAATCAGTCCACTGATTGGTTTGGCAATGCCCTAATCCTGGTAGCCTAGATACAAAGGGCCAGAAACATGCTGTTAAGGTTTCTTGCTTGCTTGCTTTTGCTGTCTTCTGCTTGCCACAAACTGGTTCTCCTCTTTGCTTCCCCTCTGCTAAGCCACCATGCATTGGAGCCAGCTGATTATGGACTGAAACTTCTACAAACTGTGAGCCAAATAAACCTTTCTCTCTTAACTTGTAGGTATTGGGTATTTGGTCTCAGCAATGAGAACAATAAATAAAATATCCAAAAGGTACTTCAAATACATTATGTTCAAATATGTTTTTAACCTCTATTTTCATCAACATATTCTGGTACCAAAAACCTGAAATTCCTCCACCCCTGGATTGATCTTAAGGCCTTGAACATGCTAACTTCAATGATTTTTAAGGCTTATCCTTTAATATTTTATGTCTAATCTGTTACCAAGTCCTGCTGATTTTTCTCTAAAGTGCTTCTTGTATACATTTTATCCACTCCATTTTCATGGTCCCTGTCTTCATTCAGATGAATTAGCTCTTGCTTGGACTACTGCTACAGTTTCCTAAGTGATTTCCTACTCCAATCCATTCTCCACAATTGTAATTCACTTTCACAGATCTGACCACCTGACTCCTTTCCTTTAATAACTATTTGCAAGAGAAATCTAGTTTCTTTGGGCCTTCTTTTTTCATTGTTTCAATCATATGAGCACATTTTTATTAATATATCAAATAATACAGATATATACATTGTTAGTTATACAAATTTTGTCTAAATCACTAGGGTTCGGGCAGACTGAAAACAAGTTTTATTCATCTATCTTTGTCTTTCCCACAGGCTTGTTCTCTTAACTTGGTGAATGATTACTAAAGTTGCTGTTTCCCACAGTAGCTCTTCTCAAGGAACCAGAACAGGCATGGACAAACCAGGGGTCAAGTCTGCTTGGTACTTACTTTTGTAAATAAAAGTGTTATTGGAAAATAGTCATCCCCATTTATTTATGTACCTTGCGGATGATTTCATGTTACAACGGCAGAGCTGAGTAGCTGTAACTAAGGCTAGCAAAGACAAAAATATTTAATCTAGCACTTAAAGAAAGTTTGCTAAGCCAAGTATGGTGGAACATGCTTGTAAGCTCAGCACCTTGGGAGATAGGAGGATAGCAAGTTCAAGCCCAGCCTGTGCAACGTTTAGGGATTTACAGAGACCCTATCTCAAAGTAAAAAAAAAAAAAAAAAAAAAAAAAAAAGGGCTGGGGTGGAGCTCAGTATGAAGGTCCTGAGTTCAACCCTCAGTATTCAAAATAAAACAAAAAAACCCCAACTAAAACGTTATACTAGAAGATTATGTACCAATTTTAATTTAAAATGAGTAACTCAGTTATTAAAGTAAAGCCTTCCATACTATAGCTCTAATTATTACAGCAATTACAACAGAAGATAGGAAATCCTGCCTATGGAATATTCAGGCTCTAGTCTAGGAAAGATCTCTTGGACACTGAATTACTGAACAATGATGCTTAGAAACCAAAATACCTCATAAAATCTTCTACCTGAAAGAGTACTTTCCCTGACTCACTTCAGTTCAGCCATACTGATTGACACTGCCTTAAGTGCACTGAGATTAAGTCGGTCCCCGGTGTGTTTATGTTTAGGTGTCACCTTAGGATTCATCATATGAACTAACCCTTATTCTCACTCTACTTCCTTTTTTCTAATTTTCAAGTCCTGTTATTAATCTCCCATCTGAAAGAACGTCATAAGGGCAGTAACCTCACCTATCTTATTTTACTATACTCTTTATGCCTGTTATACTATAATTGTGTGCTGAGTGAAAAACCAGCTTGAGAGACCATTTATTATGATTCTTAAAATGTTCTTCATAAAATTTTCTTCCTTTAATTTTTAGAGGAATGATATATTGACTCTTCTTCCCTTTGCTTGCATATAGCTGCATCTTCCTGCCAGAATAGTCACAGCATAAAACAGTGAGATAAGCTTTGAATTCAGCAGGTAGACCAAGGACCACACCATCATTTTCAATGTTTTTTTTTTCTTTTTTTTGTACTGAGCATTGAACTCACAACCTTGTGCTTGCCAGGCATGTATTCCCCCCCAACCACTTCCATTTGTCTTGAATTCAGTATTGTCTGGATGATACTAAGATGGCTAAGAGCAAGTGGTGCTAAGTGCCACTGAGCAGCTTTGGTTGGTAGCTTTTAATGCACTTCTAGTTCTGCAGAGGAAAATGGAGAAGGACGCTGGGCCTGGTGTATTTGTTTGTTTTCCTCCTCAGAAGCAAAAGTACTTAATTAAACCTTCTATGCCAGAGATGGTTAACCTATAACACACAGAGCTCCCTTTCTTGGCATGTGAGGAAAGTTTCCCCAGCATCATACCAGCAGCCAAGCATTCAGGTTTAATTGCAGTGTTGACACTCTGTGATAAATAAGTGAATTTTGGGTTGCAGTTTGGGTATTCCATCTCTAAAAGATTTGCTATTGTGGTGGACTGAAAACTGATGGTCAATTTAAACACTAACTGAATTGAATCAGTAGGGTGCTGAGTGTAGAGGGTCCATCTGAGGACTGTTGCCAGCTTAAAAAGAAGTGGAGAAGAAGAGAATAGTGTTGTGAGTTTTCTTAAGTGTTGCTGCTTGGAGCTGTTGGTTCTCCTGGAGGAGCTTGTTATGCTGGCTCCCCTGACATGAACTTGGCTGTTATCACTGGAGCTTGGGACCTCGTTGTCACAGAGGATGGCTGTGGTACTTTCAGGGGAAGGCCCTGGTCTATATTTTGAGTGTTTCTTCTTGGCTCCAGTGCAGAACCCTCAGCCTACTGGCACAGATCCTTCACCTTGCTGGCACAGACTTTCTGGCTTCCACTGCTGACTTTTGGGCCTTTCCAACACAGATCCATGAAATAGACTTGCATGAGTCATTGTTGTGGGTTCTAGGCCTCCAATTGGACTCATAAGAGGCACTGTCCTAGGCTCTAGGTTTTTAGCTGAACTCATGCAGGATATTGCCATGGGATCCAGGCCCTTGGCTGGAATCTCTAGGTCTTTAGTGTATAGACAGATTTCTTACACTTCTTGTATTTGACTCTGGGCGACTAGCATAAAATACTACCGTAAATTATGTCCTGTATGTAATTGTTTTCCTTGAAAGCCCTGACTGCAACAGCCATCACTATTTTATGTGAAAGGAAAGGAAATTTTCATTCTAAATAACATGAGATTTACCTGGGCAAAGTAGAAGCAATTTAAGATATTTACATTTTAAGCCTGTATCTTTTTGTGTATGATGCTAGGATTTCAAATCATGGCCTTGTGCATTTTAGGCAAGCAATATTGCCTCTGACTACAGTACCAGCCCTTGTTTCTTTAAAAAAATATTACTTGAAAAATTGGTCAGTAATAATTGTCATGTTTTATGTCACTGGCCACCAAGCCTCATGCAATTATGGACTCGGACCAAATCTAGTTTTTGTGATTGGTTCATTGTCTAGCTCTTGGATTACTGGTGTGAGTGCTACACCCGCCTAGAGGTAGAGTCAGCATACACGTAATGGCGGGAAAAAGGTGTGTTTTTCTCTTGCCGGTTCACCCTTGCTGATTGCAGCTGGCCATGAAGGGCAGCCCCGCCATGCCATGCTGCCTTGGAGCCAACTGAGTATGGACTGAAACCTCAACTATAAGAAATAAACCTTTCCTTCCTTCCTTTTGGGTTGCAGGTATTTTGTCTCAGCAACGAGAGAAAAGTAAGACAATAATTATATACATTTAGGGTATACAATATGATGTTAAGTATGCGCACCTTATAGAATGGCTATGTCAAGCTAATCAACATATACATCACCTCCCATACTTTTTGGTAGAGAGAACACTTAAAAATCTACTGTTTTGCTGATTTTTTAATATACAGTATATTGTTAACTGTAGTTATTGGGTTGTACAATATAGCTCTTTTAACTTATTTTTCCTAACTAAAATTTTGTATCCTTTGATAAATTATCTCCTTGATCTCTTTTTTTCCTCTGTTCCTTGATCTTGCCAATGACCACTTTACTCTCTGCAGCTAATTTTTTATGTTTGAGATAGGTACTTATTATGCAGTCCAAGCTGGCCTTAAACTCATGGTCATCCTCCTTCCTCAGCTTCCTGAGTGCTGGGATTACAGGCATGTGACATCATGGCCAATTCTACTCTGATTCTCTAACCAAATTTGGCACCTATGTTTAAAAAAATAAGACAGGATTTACTTGTTTTTTTTTTTTAAGGATGAGAATATTCCATATATACCACAAATTTGTTATGCATCTATTTGTTGATGAACACTTAGATTGTTATATTCTTCCTGCCTCAGCCTCCTGAGTGCTGGATACTTTTATTTCTTTTAGGTTAACAAGAGTAGCAGAATATAGCAGCAAAATGAAGATTCAGTTGTTTTTGCAATTTATACTTCATTTTAGTCACCTCCTTTTACGAATTAGCCAAACTGGGCTATGTGCACTTGTGCTCTTAATGACTCAGGAGGCTGAGGCAGGAGGCTCACTTAAACCCAAAGGTTTTAGCTCAAATGGAAACATAGTGAGAACCTGTCTCAAAAAAAAAAGAACAAGAAAAAGAAAAAAGATTTAGTCCTACCCCTCCCTTCCTCCCTCTCTTTTTTTCTTTTTTTAAATAAAAGAGACAGGTTATCCTTGTTTTACCTGAAATGGTCCCAAAATTCTAGGCTCAAGAAGTCTTCCTGTCTCAGTCTCCCAAGTAGATGGGACTACAAGTGTAGGGTTCCATGTCTAGCTTCAAGAACCTTTCTTAATGCATTGATTTAAACTTTTTTTTTTAAACTGCTAATAAACTACCTCTACAATCTCAAAGGATGGAAATTCTACACCTTCATGTATAGCATTCTGCAATAGTTAACAAACTAACTTCCTAAGGTCTAGATATTGTTTTTCATATACAATCTGCATCTCTTGCAGAATTTTACTTTCTTCTTCATGGAACCTCTGTGAGTTTGAGAGGCAAGCTTTTAATTATTCTTTTATAGTCTTAAAAATGATTTTCAGTTAATTGCAAGTCCTTTTCATTTTTCTCCACAACTGCCATATGACCATTTCTTATTTTGATTTGTGCTCTTTTCTAAGGTTCTCGTTTTCCTAAAAATGTAGTGCCCCATAATACAAATATTGTCCAAATTTACTATTTAAAAATATAAAAACCTCCCAATTCACAGAAATATATCATGAAATAAAATCTTTCACTTGTACATGATGTTTAAAGCACAACTGCAGAATCTTACAAATAATTACACCTTCTTATGGCTCTTTGTTAAACTGACTTTTTTTTTTGGTACTAGGGGGATCAAACTCATGACCTTGTGCTTACCAGGCAAGGGCTTGAGCCACTGAGCTAAATCCCCAACCCTGTTAAACTGACTTTCCAGGCTCCTCTCTCCTAATATTTTATCTGTGTAGTATTAACTATAATCTGATTATTTATACCTGTTTAAACTTTTCATTATATAATATGTCCCCCATTATACATTGAAAGTGACTGAAACCACTGTTTCATCCTAAACTGTCTAGTGGTGAATATCAAGCTATGAAAACAAATAATTTCTACTTATAAAACATAGTAATATGCCAGAGTTGATACTTAACAATGTGTTTCCTATAGGACATATCTTTATGAAAAACAAAGAATGTGATTGGCAGTGAATAAAAACATGATTTTTGTGCTTAAATTTATATACTTTCAAGCATGAGTAAAAACCTATAAAGATGACACAAGCAGGATGGTTTAACACAGTCTATGTTAGAGAATATAATTTGAAAAAAAAACCTATGTAGTAAAAAAATCTATAATCTATAAATCACAAATAAGGGAAGAACTGTCTCCTGAAATACCACTGATTCAAATCTCAATTCTGAAAAGACAGCCGACTTCTGTAACCAGTTCTTTACCATATGGTAAGTAGTATGACAACAAAAGCAGAAAGCCAAGTGTCAAACAGCATCTCATTGATAAGACCTTTATTTAGCCGACTGCTCCACATATGCTACACATCAAACAGAGAGAATGCAAGTCAGGCTAGGACAAGTACCATCCATTTATTATTACTGAGCTATCAAACAACATCTGGTTAACAGGAATTACAGTAGTAAGAAGAGTTTCAATATTTGGGCATGACAATTGAATTGAGAGCTTTTTCAGTAGAAACTGCCATTTTTATACAAATCATTGAAGTATGAGGATTTAGAGCAGCACATACTTTTGATTATGCCTTAGAAATAAATCACCCATACATCACTGGTTTGTATTCTACCAATGGAAAAGCTGTATATAGAGTTATAGCTGTAGTTTAATTGAGCAACTATAGCTCAACAACTGACTAAATTATGTTATCCTCTTATAGTGCAACAGAAGTCAGTAAAGAACTTGATTTGTTAAATGGCCTTTCCCATTCTAGTCCCTACTGCCCTGCTCAATGAACTTATTTATCTACTGGCAATTCTGTACTGCATCCCCAAGGAATACTGCAAATCACAGCCTGGTCTGAATTACTGTTTCCTGAGCAATCCTGGGTGGAATGTGCAAGGTTCGTATCATACAACCTGACTTAAATGATGCAGCATAGATACTGTATCTCCAAACCTGACCCTCAAAACTGAACTGACACAGTAATTCTTTAAGGGAGTTTCCTGAGAATTCATACTGATTTCCAAATTCAAAGAATCAAACTGGTAGGCAACTGTAAGATGACATGCCTATATACAGCATAATATTACCAGAACAAAAAGCAATGAAGAGGTCTATATGAACAAATGTCACCAGAAAGCAAACTTCTCTATGGTTTGGGGTTGGAGGAAGGTACAGGAAGTGAAAAGCCACATACGTTTTTGTACCTATCAGATTTGAGAAACTACTGGATTCATCTAGAGTTCTGCTGCAGCAGGGAAACCTATTTCAGTGATTATCACACATAAAGGTGACAAGGATACAAAGACTGCTAAAAGATTAGTAACATTAGACTTATGAATATTTTTACTGCTCTCATCTTCTGGAATTTAAGGAGGAAAAGGAAAAGAAAGCACTGTGCATGAGCACTGTGTTTAACACTTTATCAATTAAATCTGTATTTCAGTGCCTGACACTTTGGGTGCTTAGGAGCAAGAGCAAAAGCCTGCTAGGACAGATGAGGCACTTTTACTAATAATAGTATAAATAAAGAATTGAAAAGATTAGGTTTAGCTGTATAGTCTTATTGTATGAAGCTATACTTCCTAATTTCCTCAAATGTGATTTAGTATTAAAGCTATCCAGCTAGTTTCCTTTCAACAAGTAAAGTTCCTGAGGTTTGAGAGGGTAGGGGATTTATCCAGGGTCATACTAGTTATGAACAATTCTAAGTTATCACAAAGTATCCTGCTTACCTATCAAGTCCTGATACTCATTTTTTCCTTATGTTGGTAAAAATCACCACCCTACCCATATTCTGTTGTCTTCTGAAAAATGAATTGGGATTTTCCCTCCCTTACATGAATAAGAGCCAAATGATAAAGCATTAAACCAGAGTATCTCTGCAGAACTACACACTTAAAACTGAAACAAAAGATAAACTGTTATAGTAACACAAAGGGTCAAAATGTCATTTATTTTCAGAAAGTTGAGGGTTCACACAAACCTCAGACTTTTTGTGAAATGTCTATCTCAGATACTAAAAAAAAAAAAAAATTCTGGTATATACCTTCAAAAGGAATTTTAACTATTACTTATATGCAAGTATAAGTATTCCTTTATAGGCAAGTAATTGAAATTTCATATTTAAACATCTATTCTTTATCCTCCTCACTTTTTTTCCTATTGGTGAGAAGGCAGAAGATTCAACTTCCATCACTGACTCCCTGAAAACATTTGTCTAGTTTGTGGCCTTCTTTTCCTCCCCAAACTAAAACAACAGCCACCTGGGCTCAGGAAAATCATCAAAAAGGTCACATCCTGTCATAGAGCTTTTTCTTTTCCTTAAAATAACACAGATAGGTCAGGTGCTTTACTTTATGGCACAAGCTTCGCTGATGTTTTAAAGTAAAGCAAACAAAATTTTAAATCAGAATTTAAAATTCAAGTACTTCCAGCTAATGACTTTGTTCTTTTGAAGATGCCAATTGTCTCTCCCAGCTGCTCCTTCTGTTGCAGGTTCTCCACTACTGAATGAAACATAAAGTATAATGATTTCCAAGTTAGTACCAGACATTTTTTAATAAGACTAACTTGTTGGCTCTTTGATCTTTTGAAGACTGTAGCAAGTGTTAATTCCAAAGAGAATCTCAAGTGACTTTTTAAAGATCACGTATGTCAGTAAAAGACGAGCAAATAACCCCAGAAGTACTCCCACTAGTCTACACTTTTAACCACTAGACCACACAAGCTCACGTGTCTGATTCATTTTAAGAAATGAGTAGATCTTATGATTTGCAAAGGTTCACTTGCATGTTCTTTAAATAAATTTGAAAATCTGTCATTACAAAATAAAACATGCTAATGAAAACTAGCATTAATTAATTAGGACTTCTAATTCATCCTTTCTTTGTGATAACTAACATTGCTTAAAAAGATTTTAGACTTTAGAAGAAAGCTACACACCTTTAAGCAAATTTTGGTAGACACAGATAAGCCAACTGGTTAGCAATTTTTTCCTTGGCACATCAATAAGCACCACAATTATGAACCTAGTTCTCAATTTCTCATTACAAATTAAATCACTTGGAGGAACTTAAAAAACAGTTATGTCCAAACCCCACCAAAGAAGTCAAAATATTTGAATTAACCATTAATATTTTTTAAAAAATCTCCTTGATTTAAGTTTTAAGAAGCACTAAGTTTAAGTTTTGTTGTTTAATTTTTTTGAGATGGGGCCTTGTTACACACTAGCCCAAACTCTTGGACTCGAGCAATCCTCCTGCCTTAACCTTTGGAGTATCTGTAAAGTTTTAATCATTTGTTATAGTTGTTAACTGCATTGTTGGAAGAAACTAAAGAGAGAGGAAATGTCATTTTTATATAAGTAATTGTGTAACAAAGTCCAAGGTAATACTGTCCAAAAGAGATGTCTTATTTATGGGCACTGAAAAGGAAGGTATTATTTCTACCTAAGATGAGAGTGGGGTTTAAGGAAAACTTTTAAGGAGTTAGTGACACTGAGCGAGGCCTTGAAGGCATGGGTCATGGTGCTATGAAAGAAGATAAATGCTTCTACAAATCCTAAACTCTGGCCTCATCTGGACACTTAATGTCACTTTTCAATTTTTTCCTTACCCTTGGTAAGCTTTTTTTGTGTCATCTCAATAACTATCATTAATTGTCATCTCTATATTTTTAGAACACAACCTTGTATTTTACTTGACTAAAAAAATGAAGCTGCCAGGCATGGTTTAACTATCTTCCTCTCCTACTTATATAAATTCACCTCAATAGCCATATTATTCTCTTTACTTTCTTCCTGTCTCAGAAGATGTAGTAATAGTTTCTCGTTTTAGCTATTCTATCTGCATGTGTCCTTCCCTCGTTTGTCCATCCCTTGTTCAAGCTCATGCTGAACTTAAACTCCTATGTAGTCCAGGATGGCCTTGAACTCAGAGAAATCTTCCTGCCTCAGACTCCAGAACGCTGAGATTATAATAGCTATTTTCAAATGACAAATAGCCAACTCCAAAACTCTTTATTTAAAATGGATAGGGGACAACACAAACAGTATTACTGTTTTTTGTGCCTTGTTCCATCCTGTGTATCTATCCTTCACCCTGTGTTCAACTTCAAATTACTTTTCCTTATCAACTCATTCTTCAGGCCCTATAAATATATTTGTCTCTTTCTATCCAAAACAAATTGTGACTGTTCAGCCTCTCCTACCCTTATCAACCCTTTCTCAAAAGGGAAGACTATATTACTTGACTGTACCTCATATCTTAAGCTAGAATATAGGGAGTGATATATTTCTTTAAAGATCTTTAAAAAAAAGATCTTTTTCAATTGCATACCCCTCTCCTTCCCCAGAAGAAAAAGACATGTCTTTACTCTTACTTCAATGCATAACCACATATCTCAGTACCACCTAAACAGTAGTGACATTTTATAGATTTGGGAATTTTATTGTATGTAGAGCATGTAGAAAGTGATGTAAATCTTAGTGGTTTAATATTTTAGTATATGTGCTGCCAAAGCGAGCACAACCAGAGGAACAATGGTTAAAACCTGACAGTTACTTTGTTCTCATGAAACATTTTTGCAGTGGAGTATGATGTTACTTACTGCCTCTATGTGACCTCCATGTGATGAAAAACATCATAATGTGGGGCCTGTAAAACTCACTGGACAGAAAAAATCAGTAACTAAATGAAACTGAAATAGTCCAGAAGTTTCAGTTACTGTAATGTGATTTCACCACCACAGAAATTGCAGGTGTTCACCAAGCAGTTTGTGGCAATTTCCCAAATGCTTTTGCTGCACAGCCATTTTCAATATTAAGCCTATGTTTTCTGATACATTTTCCTGTGTTTTAAGGCACAGTATAATTGAGCTACACTAAAAACAAAAACAAAAACAACAACAACAAAAAAAACAAAACAAAAACCCAGCTAAGTAACTCCAAAATTCATTTAAAATGGATGGTGGATGACACAAACAATAATAGTGAGAATCAGGGAATTCCAAGCTTTGTTTCACCCTTGAGCTCTTATATCTTCTCTAAAAGTTTGTAAAAATATTTAAGATAGCAGCAAAAAAATAGAAGCATTTGGATTTTATATCCAAGAACCATATGACTTTACTGTGAACTAGAGTGATCAGAATGGGGAAAGAAAACTCAGAGACAGGAAGAAAATTTAAAAGGTGCCAAATCTTCAAAAATACAAGTGAAAGCATTTAGAGACAACAAAGAAAAAAAACCTCACTAGATCCAGGATATTGAATTTAGGAGGCACTCTTAATATACTTGTGAATAATAATTTTTTCTCTTTATAATGCTGTTCAACTTTGCAAGACTACTTAATAAAAAACATTAAGTAAAACTAGTTAAAGAAAGAGTTTGCCTCTAAAGTAAAAATTTCCATTTGGATCTGGTAATATTTATAACTACTTCCAATTCAGTGAACAACTAGCAACATGAAAAACATTTAAAGAATTTTCTGTGATACAGAAAATTTTTGTGTCTGTGATATATCAGATAAATAACAAAAGATGTACCTATTAAATAATGGATTGCTCAATAACCAATTCTATTAATCCACAGAGGATAAAATGGTAAGTCCACTGAAAACAGGAGAAAGTAACTTTTGGAATAAAGTTTTTGAACAAAAGAAATATTTAAAAAAAATTAAAGTGTTCACTTATTTTATAATAATATGAATCAAAAGATAGTCTCACACATACATCTAAATTTTTAAATAATTTTATTAAATGTAATAAACTTGTTTTGAAAAAATGCTAGATTTGGTTAAAAGCAGAAATTCTCTTTATGTTAAATATCAAACTGTATCAGCCTATATCTACCCTGGAAAATATAATCATTATAGAAACCATATTTCTGTAATGAAAGTCTCATTTACAATAGTAACCAACTACTGTTTTTTCACATGTTGTGTATCAGTGCAATGAAATCTATGTTTAAGTCTGTAATATCAACAATAATTTATCCAAGTTTTCCATGTTTATTTGATTTATTCTATGAATATCCACTGTTACCAAGTGCCATAAGTGGGCATGGCACCAGGGAGACAAAAGTAACCCAGACCTTGTCTGCATGGTGATTATGTCGTGGAAGCAGAAAGGATCAAACAGAGCCACTTATGAAAATGGTAATATGGGTTTTGGAAAAAGAAACACACATGACCTCCCTGTCCCCTTTTTCTTTCTTTACTTCTGATGATTTAATCCAGGCCCTGGTGCATGCTAGGCAAGAACTCTACCACCTATGTGTAGTGTCAGCCTTAGTTTATTTATGTTTTAAAACATTAAGGAGGCAAAATGTTACCAAATAACACTGAAACTCAAGGATAGAGAAACATGAAAGAAATAGTGGAGGAAGGGAAGAAACACGTAGAAAAAAGAAGGTAGGCAAAAAAGGATTAGGGGGAAAAAAGAGGCAAATACACCTTCAATGACACTGCCAGTCTCTTCATAGGCCACATTCTACAGGTACCCTCAGTCTTTTATTTTTCTAACTTTGTTTAGTGTCTCTTTTCTCCCTGATATCAACATGTTTAAGACTCAATTATTCTGAAAAGTTTTCTGATTTACCATGTCCTGTTGGATTATAATCATTTTCTCTTCTGCCAACCAAATGAAAAGAGTGGTCAACCATTGTGATGTCAAGTATCTCAACACCTGTCTACCATAGCAACCTTTGTAATCTGGTTTCAATGCCTCTCATTCAATGGAAATTGCTTTTTTTTTTTTTTTTGAAGGTTATGTACCACAACTGCTTATCTGCCAAAATTACAGTCTTTTTTCAGTCCTCAATTCTTGTTAAGCAGAGGACAACCATCTAATCCTCAAAAAAATCAGTCACCACTGCTTTCTTGAACCTTAAAACTACTTCAGGTTCCTTTCTGAGGCACTCTGCAGTGAGTACCCAAGTTGATGGCAGACAGGCCAGAGTCTAAATCTCAGCTGTGACAAACTTGGGCAAGGTGGCTGTTTTTTTCTTCTTTTGGTAGGTAGAACACCACTACTAATGTAAGTGGTAAAAATCAAATGAAAATATGTGTCACTGTGTTGTAAAAAAAAAAAAAAAATCAGTTCCCATTTCTATAAGCACCCTAGGCCTATATATATATATGGCTGTTCCACATGATTCTGTTTCATTTTGACTCTGCATTTAATAGTCTCTACTTTTGTCATCTCATATATCCTAATGCTGACTCCAAAGTCTAGGTGTCTTATTTTCCTCACCATTTTTTTCAACTCCAGTTCCACATTTTCCACTATCTGCTAGGGAATCATAAACTGGACAATATACCTAAATCGTATGCTGAATGCAGTTTTGGTGCTCTGGAATAGGTTTAAAACCAAATCTATTTCCTCCTTCAACTAGTTCTTCTTATCTACTCCTCAACTAGTTCTTCTTATCTACTCCTCTAAAGGCACAGTACCTTCCTATTCATTTTCTTAATATCTTTGTGTTTGATTCCTCTTCCACTGCTAAACTCTGTAGGTTCTAGAGGTGTTATCATCTTTCATCATTTGGCTCTCCTTTTAATTTGTACTGTAATTGCTTTAGTTCATTGTCTACCTCTGTTTTATTATGTTGTCATCAGTAGTAGCACTGAGAAAAATTAATTTCACAAATGGTGGGGGCCAGATCAGAATGCAAGGACTAGAATCACTGAGAGCAGATGAACAATTCTAGATGTTTCATAGGTGAATATTCTCAGGTGAAAGACAAAGGATGTATGTGATTCTCTGTTTTGTTTTTTAAGCTTTAAAGATGAATAAGCATTTGTAGCAGGAGGCAAATAAACAATATAGAACAAGAATGCATAGATTCCAAGTGAAATCTCATTCATTTTTTTAATATCAGGTATTCTTTTAAACTCTGATGTTTTAGGGACAATGCTGAGTGCTCTAGTACAGAATGGCAAGTTAAATTAGACATAGAACTGGCCTTTACAAATCTTCAAGTTTAGTGATGGAGGCAAATGTTAACCAGGTAATCATATAATTTAATATAAAATTGAAAGTAATGACAATTAAATATAAAATTTAAAAATTGTAATTGTGAGGGCCTGTTTAGAGATACTGGATCTAGTTGGGGAAGTCAGAAAGTTTCTTGAGAAGGAAACATCTCCTTAAATTCTTGAGTGATGAAGGGGAATTAACTAATGGAAGTGAAAAAGTAGGAACATTTTGAATCTGTGTCCTGCCATAAAAGAAAGTATACTGAGGAAAGGTATGAAAGAAGGTCAGAGTGGCAGGAATGGAGAAAACAAGGTAGGGACATGTAAGGACATGAGGCTGGAGAATCAGGGCTAGAGCTTATAGCCATGTAGGTCACAATAAGAGGATTTTTCTTTAAGAGCAACTAGAAACTTCGGAAGGCTGGTACAAGGTGGAAGACATGACTGTCTCTGATTCCAGACCTCTGCAATAATGATCTTCCCAAAGCACAAATTTCATGTTACTTTCTGCACTGAATTAAGTTTACCTACAAATAAAGGATCTATCTTACAATAGACTCAATTGTTCTTTTGAGTTACCTTATACTCTTGACTATATCTCTTAACTTTAGCTTGTGCTTTTTTTTTAAGCACTTAACATATTTGGTGTTTTGTATCATAATTATATACACACTAATCTCCCCCTTTGTGCAGTCACAGTGCTGCTTAAAAATATATGCTGGATATTTTTTGCATCTGATTTTTTTTTTTTTTTTTGTACCGGGGATTGAACTCATGACCTTGCGCTTGCCAAACAAAATTCCTGCCCTGTACCGGGGATGGAACTCATGACCGTGCACTTGCAAAGCAGGCACTTATGCTGCTGAGCTAAATCCCCAGCTTTGCGTCTGATTTTTAAGTATTTAAAAAATTTTCCATCATTATATAGATGGTTAATTCAACACTGATTTATAATTATAGCAAAGTCTGAGTCTCATATTTTCAGACATACACAAGCTGTACTTATACTGCTTTGCAGGGCATGATATTAAAGACAAAAATGTTTAAATAAATTCTTTAGAAGAAAAATAAAGAGTTTTAAGTAATTATTTATCCTTCAGCTGACAGACAGTATCTCAGTGAAGAAACTCAGGTTACTTTAGATAATCTAGTTCAAAGAAGCAGTACCAATGAACACATAGAATATTTACATCAATGAATAAATAGTAGGGAGTAAAAATGGAGAGCATTATCCTAGACTCAGAGCTTTTGCTGTGTGTGTGTGTGAAGGGGTACTGTGGATTGAATCTAGTGCCTTATGCATGTTAAGAAAGAGCTCTATCACTGAGCTACATCTCAGCTCTTGATTCTAAAGCTATTTTAAAATAATTCCTGAGATGAAAAAAAAACACATTAAAAATTTTCTAGGCTTTTCTATTCATTGATGCCTTATTCCCAGATGAAGCATAAAAAATAAACTGGAACGTGGATAAAGGCCCACAGGTATAGTGTAGATTCTATAAGCAAAACAGAATTTTGACCATTTAATGGTTTATCCTGAGTATCAGTTGGGTAGCATGTTTGTTTACACACTTATTATCCAACCATTGGTCAAGAGTGTCCTTTCAACTAGTCAATTCTTGTACTGAATAAATTTGATAAAACTGCCATTTTTATATTTCTTATTATAAAAATTAATGAAAAAATATGCTGTTTTTCCATCATCCTGGATTTAAATAATTGGACTGATCAGTAGATACCTATTGTAGTATTTTTTTATTTTACAATCTATTGTAATATTAAAAAAACCTACTCATTTTATTTTTCTCTTTATCATCTTCAGTATAATACTGAGGCGCAAAAATATTCCACTGCTTCCTTCTACATCTAATACAGTTCATTTTTGAAATGGACAGTAATATGTCAACTAAAGTACACCACAGAATAAAGCAATCTTGGAGGTGTTCCTCCCATTTATTAAATGTGAACTCTGTACTCTTTCCACAGAAAGAGTGATCCATATCATTTAAATGTATTTCTTTGCCAAGCTTAATGACTAACAATGTATAACACCTAGGCAGTGTCATCATGGATTTCTACCAGCAAAATTAAAGTATTTCCATTTTCATTATCTTTTTCAGTAGGCTTTGATATACTACATTCCTCAGTCCTAGCTATTTAGGAAGTTGAGGCAAAATACCTGAGTTCAGAACTCTGAGGCCAGCCTAAGTGACACAGACCCTGTCTCATTAAAAACAAAGTTTCTTATTTATAACATCTTCACGTCTCATAGTTGAATTTGCACTGCCAACGTGATTTAACCTGCATTTAGTCATCTCTCACATGGTTAACAACAACAACAACAACAACAACAACAACAAAACCTCAAACAAGGTTAAGTAATTTGTAAAAGTATATTGGTAGTTAGGGACAAAAACAAGATATTACCAGGAATGAGACTGAGTTTAGGGTTTCAAAAGACCTTCACATAAGTTAAAGGTTGTCTCTCTGGTATAACATTTAATACAAATATTTAAAAATTTCATAAATTAAAATTAATTTTAAAAACTAATTTTCTTAGGTATAAAGCTAAAGTCCCAAAATTTAAAACACTGATAGGCATATAAAGCTGGAACTAGTAAGGATTTATAAGAGAAACAGAAAGCAGACATGAAGAATATACCATGAAGAGATATGTAATTATGGGCTTTCTATTTCAGAACCATTATCTAGAAAACTGAGATAAAAACTTTGATTATAAAAGACTATGATAGCCAAATAAAATAAAATGTTTTTCTTAAAACAGATGGCTTATATCCTAATAATATTTGCATTCAATGCTTTAGGATTACCTATTAATCAGGAAGCCAGGATTCTTTCCATTGATATTTCTAATTCAAAAGAAACAAGTTCTTTGTAAATCACTTTGTAGTGAAATAGTACATGTATGTTTACTTAAGAGGCTGGGTTGTAGTGACATTAAAACTATATCTAAATCCTGTTTGTGACGAGTCTATGGGGTAGCTCTGTAGATGAGTGCTAGAGAAGCTTTTTTTTCTTCCATATTTATTGCTGTGTGGCAATTCTCTCAGACTAGTGGCTTCAGCTTTTTTCCCCAACACTTTAAGACTAAGTGAAATCGACCAGGGGTGTGCATTGACAATGATTATCACTGTCTTACAGTGTAGAACCTGAGGCTAGTGATAACAGTGCCCCCAAATCTCATGCTTCCTTGCTCTCAGGGAGCTCAGTCAGACTAAAGATGACATAAGTATTATATAGGGATTGGCTTCTAAACTGAGGCTGTGATCAGCATGGGTCAACTGCAGTGAACTTGGAGAGTACACCTTTTTATTGTGGACACATCTTTTATTGTGGCGGGGGAGGTGGCAGGGAGGGTGCTAGGGATAGATCCCAGGGCTTTCATAGAGAGGAACAAAAAAGACTGACATTATAAAATTGCAGGAGATACTGGAAATTCTGAGGGAAAAATTTTAGACATTAGGTTTTGATTAAACATTTAAACAAGTCCTGTTTCTTTGTTGCTTGTCTAGGTGGCCCTGAACTTGAGATCCTCCTGCCTCAGCCTCCCCAGTAGCTGAAATTATAGGTATGCACCATTGTGTCCAGTCATAATATCATTATTGTTTGCTCCTCAGTAAATAAGTGTGTTAGATTGCTGTTACTGTGGTAAAATACTTGAGAAAACAACTCTAAGAAGGAAAGATTTATTCTGGCTCCTGGTTTGACAGGTTTTCGTCCATGGTTACTTGCCTTTGTTGCTTCTGGGCCCACTGTAAGGCAGAACATCATAGCAGGGAGAATGTTGTAGAGCAAAGCAGTTCACCTTAGAGTAGACAGAAGTCAGAAAGGAAAAGCAAGAAAGGAGCTGGAGACAAGACATACTCTTCCAGGGTACACTCCTGATGATCTACTTCCTATAAAGGGACCTGTCTCCTGAAGCTTCCACATCTTCCAAGTAATGCCATCAAATCATGAATCTATCAATAGCCTAATCCCCTAATGATGCTTACTATCCACAGACTCACTAGGCCTCACCTTTGAGTGCACTGGGGATAAGCCATGAACCTTTGAGGGGGAACATTTAAGATCCAAACTATAAGAGTACATAAACATTTAAACTTCCCAGTGATAAAAAGTAATATGATAGTAAACATCATAGGATACTAAACTACAAACAAACAAAAAAGGAATTTTATGGATACTGAGGAATCCAAATGAAATACCAAAAGATACTGTACAGATAGTAACACCTTTTCTTTTTTTGGGTGGGGTGGGGGGCTCTGTACTTATTTTTTACATGTAAAAGAAATTTCAAGAATAAAGAAACTGATTATGTTTGTTCATCAGTAGGTAAATGGACAGAAAAATGAAGAAAGCACAATGAAGTACTGCCATAAAAAGGATCAACTTCCCTATAAGGAATGTGGTCATTCTGTATACTTAAATTATACCAATAAAATTAAAGTTAAAAAAGAAACATAGTAACATAAATTAATAATGAAAGAAACAAGATAGACATAGTAAGGTTTCCCCTTTCAAAGAATAAAATATACAAATTATCACTTAACAATAAATGTATCATTCAATTTAAGTTTTTCTATCTTACTTTTTCCTTACCAAAAAAAAAAAAAAAAAAAAAAGCAGTGTTAAAAGTACATTCCAAATTGAGGAGTGGAAATGGCCTTGGGATGATGAATTAGAAAACATATTGCATCCATTCAATAAAAAGTGTCATGGTAGAAATTTGCTCTAAACCAAGATTTTCAATTATTGTCTAATAAACCATTTGAATCTTAAAGGAAGATGACAATGTTCTGTTTCTTGTGGAAAAAATAAACCTGATACATTTGTAAAAAAATGGATGCACCTTGAGCTCAAAATGCTAAGTGAAGTAACTCAGACATATAAGCTTAAATATCACATGGTTTCACACACACACACACACACACACACACACACACACACACACACGACAGATAATAGGAAAAAAAGAGAAAAAAACACGTTGTAATCCAGCGTGGACAATGTCTCTAAAAGTGTACCTTGACTTAGTACAACTGTTTTACATGCTTTGTATGTTCTTTGGCCTATTAATTTGGTTTTCAACATATATATAATTAATTTTATAATGTCATATAAAATAAATGAATTTGATGCTGGAAAAATGAAAGTGATATGGAAAGAGGGAGGAAAAAAAGGAATTGAAATGTGTTATGTACATGAACCAGTCTCCTATGGTGAATGTAATCACTGTACTACAAACATGTATTAATAAAAGTAAAAAAAAAAAAGAAAAAATCAATTAGAATAAAAATATTTAAGTTCTAGAGAAAATTACATAAAACTGTGAAAATTACATAAAACTTTTACATTTAATCTTTAGGGCTTTCATATTGCTAAGTGGAAATGTAAAATGGCATAGCTGTGGAAAGGAAAAGTTTGGCAGTTCCTCAAAAAGTTAAATAAGAGTTACCATATGAACCAGCAATTCCATTCTTTAATATTAAGATCTTTGATCTATTCTGATTTTAGCTTAGTACATAGTGAAAGATGTGGGTCCAGTTTTAATCTCTGGCATGTGTAGAGCCAGTTTTTCTAGCACCATTTATTAAAGAGGCTATTTTTCTTCTAGTGGATGTGTTTGGCACCTCTGTCAAAGATAAGGTGGTTTAGTGTGTCTGGAGTTGTTTCTGTATCTTCTTATCTGTTCTACTGATCTTCAGGTCTTTTTTTTTTTTTTGCCAGTACCACACTGTTTTCTATGACAAGTAGCTTTATAGTATAATTTCAAGTCAGGGATTGTGATGCCCCCTGTCTTGTCTTTATTGCCAAGGATTGTCTTTGCTATTCTAGGTCTCTTCTGATTCTAAATGAATTTTAGGATTTTTTTATTTTTATTTTTATTTTGGTACTGGGGATCGAACTCATGACCTCGCACTTGACAGGCAGGCGCTTGTGCCACTGAGCTAAATCCCCGACCCCAGATTGTTTTAATTGTGTAAGATGTGCTATTGGAATTTTGATTGGGATTGGATTGAATCTGTATAATAGTTTTAGAAGTATGGCCCTTTTCACTATATTGGTTTTTTTCTACCCAAGAGCATGAGATATTGCTCCATTTTCTAATATCCTCTTCAATCTCCTTTTCCAGAGTACTGTAGTTTTCAATGTAGAGGTCTTTTACATCCTTTGTTAGATTGATTCCTAAGTATTTCATGTTTCCGGATGCTACTGTAAAAGGTATTGTTTCCTGATTTCTGTGAGTTTGTTATTTGTGTACAGGAAGGCTACTGATTTTTGAATAGTGACTTTGTGACTAGCTACATTACTAGCTACATTACAAAAGACTTCTAGATTTAATAATTTAGTAATAGTTATTATTATAGTAATCTAGATTTAATAATTAATAATTTAATAATAGATTTAATAATCTAATTATTAAATCTAGAAGTCTTTTTATGGAGTTTTTGGGGTCTTTTAAGTAGAGTATTATGTCATCTGCAAATAACAATAGTTTAACATTTTCCTTTTCTATCTTTATTCCTTTTTTTTCTCTTGTGTAATTGCTTCAGCTAACATTAGCAATTACATTCTTAGAAACGTAACTAAAAGAACTGAAAACATGTTGACACAAAAAGATCCATACATGAACATTTATAGCACCATTATCCAAAATAGCCAAAAAGTGTAAACAATCCAAATGACTACCAACTGATGAGGGGATAGACAAATGTGGTATATCTATACAATGGAGTATTATTTACTTGTAAAAAAGAATACAGTTACATGCTATATAAGATGAACTTTGAAAACATGTTAAGTGAAAGAAGCTAGACACAAAGGACTGGTATTATATCATTCCATTTAAATGAAATTTCAGAATAGGTAAACAGCAGTGGGGGAGAAGTAGACGAAAGGAGAGAGAGAGAGAGAAAGACAGAAGATAAGTGGCTATTAGACGATTGGAGAAGGTGAAATTGGGACTGAGTTAATATGACAGAACTTTTGGAATGAGAAAAATGTTTTGTTGTTAGATTATACTAAAAAAAAATAGAGTTGAAGAAAAACTGTTGGTCATGTAGCTCAGTGGCACAGCACCTGCCTGGCAAACACAAGGCCCTGAGTTTGATTCCTGGTACCAAAAAAAGCTATAGATAGTACTAATGACTATATAACAATGAATATACTAAATATCAATGTACTCCACATTTTAAATGGTAACTTTTGTAAGTATTTCAATAAAAATTAAGTATAACAATTCCATGACTGTAAGGAAATGGTAAAAAAAAGAAATTCAGTGACCTTTTAATATGGTCTCAAATACCCAAAACTACATTTGAAATGTTAAAAGAGACCTGGGAATACTTCTGAGAACCAATACATTTCTAAGAAATCATCTCTTTGTTTTTCATGGTATGCTCACTAATTTTTATGAGGGAATTAGTGATGGGCAGGCTTTAAAAAAAACAGCTGGCTGAAGTAAAAAGCCTTAGTCACATCTTTCCATTCATGCCTGGTAGCCCTAGGGAAGTGACTCTCCAGAGTATCTTATCTGTATGATGGTTACCTAAAGTGGCTGCCCATGTCCAGTGATGGCTTTTGTTTAGCGATCATGGCCAAGTTGAGCTTGTTTAAATACCATTTCCCAGGACTTACATGCTACTCCCTGAACAACAGGAATACTCAAAGCTTTTAGAGGGAATAAACTATTGCATGGTCTCTGCCTAGGAAGCGGGCCACAGTTCACTGGAAACAGCCAGTTCAGATAAATAAAATGAAAGCAGACATTTTTGAAGATGGTCTTGAAAGCTTTCCATTAGAAAACATCAGGGGTATAAAAGTAGAAATAGCATGTATGGTATCTGCATCAGACTACGACAAGTTCCATTATCTTCTATCTTTTCTGAGTAATACAAAGTTTAAGCATTCATCTCCTTCATTAGATACTTAAACGATTCACATGAAGCACAACACACAACTCTTTCCCTGGCTACCCACTAAGAGACATTCAATTCCTATGCTAAAATTAACCACAGGAATACAAAGTAGTGGACTATTTATAAAGGTTCCCTAGTAAATGTTGGTAAAACAGTTATATCTTAAGTACAAGTACACCTGAACAAACCTGATTCCCAGTTCTGGCAAGTAGGCTATCCATAAAGGGCCAGTTATCTGCTTCTTGATACTTCTCTTTGGCTGCTGGTTTTTATCTGAAACCTTCCTAGATTTTGGTCAGCATTGGTACAGTCCCCTGTTATAAGAGTAAGTTTAATGACAGTAATCAAAGAAAACTGAGGATGACTAAAAGGAAAGATGAGAGAAAGATGAGATGGGACAGAGCTATGAGAGGTGTTCTATGTCTACAAAATCTTCTGAAGATGACCGGTCAAAATCTGAGAAACTATTTTAAATACTGTTAATATGATGAAGTTTGCTACAGTGGTAAGATGGGAACTATGAGGAATATGAAAAGGAATATAGTGGTACCTCAGTTCATGAACTTAGTTTGTTCTACAATTTTGGGAAACATGGCCAAAATTGTGTTCATCATCTGATGCAGAGTTTGCAAACAAAAACAAAACTTTGCCAAACATTTCTGTTTGCAAACCAAAACATTCATCAATCGAGGTACCACTGTATATAATATAGTACAATATTCTACCATATAATGCACTTTTAGGCAATCTGTTACAGGGTTTTCTAAATTGGTTTACAAATATTTCAAAATATATAAATACATTAGTAGATTTTTAGAAATAGAGCATATAGATACTGAAATACAGAAAATAAATTATATATATTCATACATATTTTTATCAAAATTCATGCATCAAAGATTGAGTGTAGAGGCTGATATTAGGGCTTTTTTTAAAAAAATAAGATTCAAGTTTGTATTATTTCAACATAAATGCCTTTTTAAGAAACAAAACCTGATATAAGAGTAAAGTCTGATACAGTTCAATTCAACAAAATTATAACTAAGGGTTTAAGCAATAAATTTCAGTAATTACTGGGTCACTTTATTGCATTTCTAATCAGTTTTTAAAAACACAGGGTCAATCAATTATTACTATTATAGATATGTGTAATGACTTTTTGAAAATCTTTAAAACATTTATTAAATAAAAGTGAGAGGATTAAAGGGACATTAAGTTCTTCATAGTGAAATAAGTATACTGTACTAACACTATTTGATCAAATTTCTTTGTGAGAATTTATTGGTATAAAATTCCTACTAGTTTACAATGATAAATTATATATTGTGGTCCATTTTCTAAAAAATGCTATCACATCTATAGAAGTACAAGACAAAAGAAAAAGATAATTTGCTACAGAAATATTTTATTTACTTTTAAAAATACTGTTGTGGCCAGGTATGGTGGGGTATGCCTGTAATCTCAACATTCAGCAGGCTGAGGCAGGAGGATTCCTATGAGTTCTAGGCTAGCCTGGGCTACACAGTGAGTTCAAGACCAGCCCAAATTACATAGCAAGGCCCTATCTCAAACAACTAAACCAAACCAACAAAACAAGACAAAACAAAACATAGATCTTATGTGAAAATTCGAGATCAAAGCTTTTCCGTTTTTCTAGACTATCACATTTTAGCTAAAATGTCGATTCCCTAACCCTTTTAATAAGAGACTAGAATCACTGTAACATACTAATATAATTATACATAGATGTACATACTGTATGTATCCTTTTCTAAGAAGTTTACATGAAGAACTGTGAGAAGTCTTTCATGCATTAAACAAATGCTATTAGTAAAACTTCACAGTATTCATACACAAAGACTAGAACATTGTTACAACAGTACTCACTACATAAGGTAATTAGACATAGCTTCTTCAATGACTATAACTAACACTCTCAATCTTTTTCTCAGCTATAAAAACTTAAAAGAAAAATTTTAGTGTGAATTCTGGAAATGCTTATGTTAGGACTAAAACAGTTCTACTGGGAATCTGAGAACAGACAGGTTTTCCAAATTAAACAGTTATTAAAAAAAGAGATGCTTTCTTATATGCCTATATTCACTCTTAATGGCAGTAAACTATAATGCAGAAAGGATTATTATTCTACAAATAGGTGTTTTTCCCTTTTTATTTATGCATGTCTTTCTTTTCTTTGTTTGCTTGTTTCTAAGTTTTAGTTGGTTTATTTATTTAGTGTATGTGTCTGTGTATGTGTCTTTTTTACTATAAGGCTCTTTTAATGCTAGCCATTATGGCTACTTTTTTCTCCCACAGTGACAATGCTGCCTTTTCTAAAAAGTAACTGTGAATTGTACATGGGAAGAATGAAGTGTATAAAGTTTAATTATATCATGGAACTAGTTTCCACAGGATATGTTTTAATTTTATCTGTAACTCAGGTAGTAATATTTATGAGAAAAGAGCTATAAAAAAAACAAAGTTATGGACAAAAAGGGCTATCATTTGAGCCACAGATTCTCTCAGGGGCCAAAATATGAAAAGTTCAAGGGGACTTTCTGAGAAATGAGGAAATAAGACATAAAATAATATAAGAGGAGAAGATAGAACTCTAAGAAGTTGATAGTCAAAGAATAAGGAGATTTAGTCAGAATCTAAAGATATAGATTGTGCATACACAGAATGGAAAAGAATTGTAAGGAGGGCCTATGGCAAAAGTTAGAATTATGAGAAAACAAGATTTCATAAGGAACAACCTAGAAATGTCACCTGAGTATTTACAGTGAAAGATTTTAAGAGAAGCCAAAGGGTTTAAGCTGAAAAGGATTTTAGTTGTCTAGGGAGCAAAAGAGTCAATGACTAGGAAAAAGGTTATTAGATCCAGCTTTAGGGGTGAGGACTTGGTGACAGAGAAGGTGAATGACAAAAACAGAGTTTATTGCTACAACTTCAAGACTGCGCATGTGAAACAAGTAATATACCTAAGATGTGAACAGTTTATTTCTTGAATTCAATTAAGTTACTATTTTTTATGGATCACTAACTCTTGAAATAAGCATTTCTTATATTACACCCAAAGCTAGGGAAGTCAAACAGTGCATACAAAGACTAGCACAGCTTTCAATATTCTGTGCAACATAATTGCCTCTATTAAAAAAAAATCAAATATGGTATGTTTGGAATAATCATACTAATTTTCAATAGTAGCATTTGTTATTTTAATTATCTCATTTTCCATCTTTTTTTTCTTTTTTGCTGCTTTGCTGTACATTTTGGAGATGAGGCAATTGTTTAACACAAAAAATGTAGGTAAAAAAATGTTCTTAGTAAGAAGCTGTTCATGAAGACAGTACTTCCAGTCACTGGGTTAGAAAGCAAGATCCTGAGATTACTGCTTGGCTCAGGCCTCTGACTTGCTGACCAAGTTACTTCCCTTTTAGTGCAATGAATTGCAGAAGTATGGTCAAACAGTTGTCTATGAGGGTTTATTAGCAGACATATGATATGGTGAGTGTGCAAAGATACAATATTTTCTCAGTGATCAAAATATTTATACATTTCATAAAGTAGAAAGAACTTTTTAAAAAATTAATAAGATCTGTTTCACAAATTGCCAATTCAACTGGAACACTTGAAATAGTAGAAATGACAAAAGATTTGTTCTTATGGCTGATAAAAAATTTATATCAGGGCATCAAGTAAAGTTATTTTCTGTGTTCTGATTTAATGAATCATGTGAGTTGTATCTGGTTGGGTGACACAGATTCTGGTTCACTGAAGCCTACTCTAATGCCTTCCAGCATGGCCTTCCTTGGGACAGTGAAGCCAGAATAACATGTCAGACTGAAGTAATATCAAAGAAAGAAAAAGCAGGGCTTCAGATGCTATGAGGTTGACTCACAACATTTCTTGACCTGTGAGTGTCCAGTAAGTATTCAAAGTCCTATGGGCTTCAATGACCTAACAAGCACCAGGCAACAACAGTAATGCAATAATAAATGGTCCTCAAAAGATTTTTGCAACTCAACCTGAAAAACACTACATTTATTAAATGGTTTTAACCCTATGAAAAAGTTTTAGAAACCACTAGTGGTTTCTTAAAAGGTGAATGAGTATTAAATGTTTTATGTATGCTTATGTAGTATTTATTTTAGTTCAAATATGTTAGATTTTAAAGTGAACATTAATTAGAAAATAATGCTTTTCTGACTGTATCAAAGATAAAACATGTTAAAGAAAAATTAAGTAAGCACTAGATCTGTAAAAATACAGATATAAGATAACCAGCTCACTCACTGTTAATTAAATAGACTATTAAAAATGAATCTAAAAGAGTATTCTGTAAATATCCCACATGGGGATATTCTTCTCTTTCAAATATTATTTGTGAAGTACTGGATCTTCAGAAGAAATGATAGTAAAAATATAAAAGGGAATGATTATAGCCTATCAGAACACAGCATATCACTTTAAATGAAAATTGTTTTGTTATATAAGAAAGGAAAAATAAAGGTACAATATTTATTCCAAGTTTAAAAAGTCAGTAAATAAGTTTTTCCTTAACCAAAATTCGTATTTAGTATTTAGAGCTGAAGTCTGAAAAAGTACTTACAATGACAGCAACACCACTGCAATTAAAGTCCACTCCACAGGATTGTGTATAATATTTCTATTTGTTAATCTGAAAGAAAGTGAGATAACATTTACTCAAGGATTTTTATACTTAAATAAATAAATCTTTTATTTCTGGATAAATCAACTTATATTACATTTTATAAGAAATATTTTTTAAATATCTATTTGACTGGAAAAAGGAATATAGAATTGTGACTCTTTTTTTCTGTATCTGATAATGAACATCTCAAGAAAGTATTCTAGCCCTACTTATATACACTATTTACAATAGTACTATTAAACAACAGAAATATAGGAATAATGGGGGAAACTAAACTACATGGTTTATTACAATACACAACACACATACATATTGTAACAACATTCTTTATACTTTCCCCAATTATTGAAGCAAAGAAATTTCTGATTTTGTTTTTTACATCTTTATAGTTAGGCTGTCATCAGACAATTAAACCATAATTTAGAGAAATGAGAGTTGGCTTAATAAACTATAACAACAGTCTTTATTATGGTTTGTGTCTAGATGTGCCTCCCAAAGCCTCATGTGGTCATATGTGGGGCTTTTCAGAGGTGGCTGGATCTAGAGTGTGTGATTAAGGGTGTGTGATTACTATATCAGCCTACTGATTGGTCTGGTACAGTTCTTGGTGTGGATAATGGAAAGGACCATCCTGGGTGTGGGTGGCAGCACCCAAAGAGCAGGTAGCCTAGATGGACATAGAGAGACAAAAAGAAGGCATGCTGGCAGCTGGTTTTTTGCAACTTTGCTGCTTTGCCTTTTGCCCACCATGGAGTGTTTTTCTCTGTGATACCTTTCTACCGTGCCATCCTGTCTTGGAGCCAGCCAACTACGAATTGCCACCTTCACAAACAGTGAACTACAATAAATCTTTCCTCTTTAACTTTGGGTGCTGGGTATTTTGTTTCAGCAATGAGGAAAGTAACTAACATAGCCTTTATTAGTGAAAAGTTTCAGAAAATCTATTACTTAACCATTAATGACAACAAAATATTACAAACATCTTAGTTTCTCAAAAAGCATTTAAAAACATTACTCTGAGTCACAATATGATGGCGACAGGAAGAAATAGTATCCTTAACATACTGTTGATGAGAGCAACTAAACAATTTGCCCATTATCTAGCAAGCTGAAAAATATGTATGAGTAGCCCAACAGTTTTAGTTTTAGATATAAACTTAAAGAACTCTTATTTGTGTATAAGGAAATGTATAGATTTCGTGAATTCAAGGCCAGTATGAACCCAAGCTGGCCTTGAACTCCCAGCAATTCTCTTATCTCAGTCTCTCAAGTGCTGGGACAATACTACTTGTAACAGGTAAAAAATAGTGACATATTCATAGACTACTGAATACCTATTAAAACAAAATGATCTAGATTTATGTTTTGCTCCTGAGTGAGAGAAAGCAAATATGGTATGACAATGCTTATATAAATACAGATAACACTAAATACTGTAAATGAACAATATAAAAATAGTATAAAAAAGGATGCACATTTACTTTACAGTGTAAGTTGCTTCTATGGAGGAAAGAATGGACTAGGAAAGGAAATAAAGGAGACATCATGTCTTTCTCTTCCTTCATATGAATTTCCTTGTATGTTCTCTTTGTAATAAGGACTGCCTGGGCTACTCCATGAAAGAAATACATCTTGCTCTCCATCTCTGAAATCAATACTTCCAACTCCTTTATTCTATTTTTGTTTTTCCTTTTCTAACACTTCCCATCTTCTAACATATTATTTATTTTCTTTAATCCAAAGAGAGGGCTGGGGATTTAGCTCAGTGGCATAAGCGCCTGCCTTGCAAGCAGGCAATTGTGAGTCTGATCCTTGGTACCGATTAAAAAAAAAAAAAAAGATTCCTATGTTCTCATCCAAGGAGAGGAATCTTTGCATTCTTCATCTTTTTATCCCAGGTGTTGTAGAACAAGTAACTGGGAACCAGAGGACATTTAATTAATATTTTTTGAATTACTGAATTAACTTTTACATTGAAGGATGCGTATTTGAATCAAATTTTAGAAAATATTAAAATTTACTCTCCATAATTTAAAGTATTTTTCAAAATTAAAAAATAACTGTTATGAGTTTAGGGCCAGCCTGGGCTACATAGTGAGTTCAAGGCCAGCCTGAATGACATACTGAAACTCTGTCTTAAACACAAATGAACAACAACAACAACAACAACAATAATATATATAGTGTTAATAGTCTGACAGATCTGGGATTAATATTCAACTATGTTGCTTGATAATGTTTTGTCTGGACATGTTATTTGAGGGCTGATACCTTTAAAAAAAAATTTTTTTTTGAAACAGTGTCACGCTGTATGGTTCATACTGGCCTTGAATTTACGAACTAGCCAAGCTGGCCTTGAACTCCCAGCAATTCTCTTATCTCAGTCTCTCAAGTGCTGGGACAATACTACTTGTAACAGGTAAAAAATAGTGACATATTCATAGTTATATACCGCCACACCCTGCCTTTTTGAAAAAAATTTGATAAGATGAGGACAGTAATACTTCCTTTCAGAATTCTTGAGGATTAAACCTATAAAAGACATCCTTAATGACAAATCCAACTGACTCATGTTAATCTATCAGTAGCATTTTTGACAAGAGTTGATCATTTCCTTCTTTGTGGGACATTTTCACCTCTTTCACTGGCACTCATTCTCAAAACTTTTAATACTAGATAGTCCCAGGTCCTCTTCTGTTAGGTGTCTTCTTTCTTCTATAAATACTGCTCCACTTTGGAGTTACTCTCAAAGCATTAAATATTAGGTTAATTATGTGTGTGTTGGCAACTCAAATGTATTATCTCTATCTGGACCTCTTTCTTGAATTTCAGATTTCTATAGTAAATGGTCAACTTGCCACTTCTTACTTAGAGATCGAAGAGGCACATCAAAAGTTAGTACAGAAAACACTGAGTTCTGCATCATCCCCTCAAAAACAGGTCCTCCTATGGATATCTGCATCTTGGTACCAGTCAATGGCTATCCCATCCTTTCAGAATCCAGCTGCTCAGTCAAAATATCATATGGCTAAATTTGTCTCTTTATTATACCCCATGTCCAGTTATCAAATCATAATGGTTCTATCTTCAAAGCACAATCTGATTTTTTTATTATTTTATTTTTTAATGATTTTTTAAAAAAAATCTGCTATATTCTAACTACTTCCACTGCTCTCTTTTTGGCTTGTATCTTTCTTACCTAGATTACCTAAAAAGCCTAATTGGTCTCCCTGCTTCTGCCTATCTGTAGAATTCTTAATTCAGCAACCAGAGTGAAACTGTTAAAAAAAAGGTATTGGATCATAGCATGACATTTTTTTTTTTCAGAACCCACCAACTATCTTCAGTCTTTCTCTGAGTAACAGTCAAAGAACTGCAATGGTTATACATCACCTATAAACCCTTTACCCACACTCCTTTATCAAAATTTTTTTGCTCTGGCCTCTGCCTATTTCTCCAATATTACTAAAATTTTAAATATTCTGTGACCATCCAAGGCCCAATCCTCTCTTCAGGCTTTTCACCTGCTGCTCCCTCTATCTGATACATTTTCAGAGATAGCAACAGTTTCCTCTCATACTTATTAGATCTTTACAAAATCGGCTCTTTCTCAATGAAGTCTTCCTTAGGCACTTTTTTTTTTTTTTGAGACAAGGTATTACTATGTAGTTCAGGTACTTTCAACTATGTAGCCCATGTTGGCTTCAAACTCTTGGCAATCCTCCTGCCTCAGCTTCCCAAATTTTGGGATTATGGGTACATGCCACCATGTCCAACCCAAGCAGTCTCTTTAAAATAATAACTTTCTCTCTTCTCAGTACCAAAGATAATACAGATTTAAGGATCTGTTTACTCATTTGGCAAAAAACATATTGAGTGCCTATTCACTCACTGCTCCAGGCTCTGTTCTAGGCACTGGAGAAATATAAATAAGAGGTTTTGTTTTTACTTAAAAGTACTTTTAGCGGAACAATTTTTTTTTCATATTTTTCCTTTTGATGAGCCCAAATAATCTGATAATTCAAAAACAAAAATAGTAATATGTTAGAAAACATTCAAGAAGCATATCTTCAAAATACAGTAATTTGAAATTCATAAATTTAGAAAAATACAGCACCTTAATTCATCATTGATGAAATTTAAAGGGACCTATGTGTCAAAATACAATTTTTCTTTTTGAGACAGGGTCTTGCTGTGTAGTTCAGGATAGCCTAAAACTCACTATACAGCATAGGATAGCCTTGAACCTTTTGCCTTAGCCTCCCAAGTGCTGGCCCAAAATATAATTTTAATTCAACTCTAATTTAGAAAAAATATCTTGATTCAATTCTGAAGATTGTGAATTACTACCAAGCAGTTTGTGATGAAACCTGATCTGTATTATGACAGGTAAATCATGGTAACAATCCAGATAACAGACAATAAGAGGAAAGAACAGCTCTATTCCGGGGAAAGATTCTTCAAAGAGCTGAAAAAGCTGCTTTATGTTTAGGTCCTAAAATAGATTTTCAATTCTTTTTGCACATCAGAATTGTCTAGAGGGCTTTTAAGAAATAATAATGTATGTGTTCATCCCTAATGAAATGAATCTCAACCTGCAGGGGTAGAGCCAAAACTCTGTAGTTGTAAAACTCTCCAGGTAATTCTGACACACACGTGGCATGCAAATCACTGTTCTACAAATTCCTATTACTAATTATCATTTCAAATGAAAGGATACAGTTTTTTTTATGTCAACTTTTCCCTACTGTCAAACTGACTGAAAAGATTTCTCCACACTGTTCACTATAATCAATATGGCATTTTTGGAGATTTCACTTGGAAACCTTAGCTATAAGCAGTCATATCCTGTCAGAATCTGAAGACTCTAAATTAGTTATCTCTCCTGAGATCATTGTGTGCTCTAAGCACCCAACATTTTTCTGAAAGTCAGCAGAGCTAATTTAACTAACATTTATTGAACTATAGACTTTGACCCACTTGTAATAGAGAGTAAAAGTTTTAAAAAATAACTTATTTAACATTAAATTCCTTTGGGGAATAGAATTTTATCAAAAACAATGCAGTTTTCTGGCTCAGTTTCTCCATATTTTGTATTAAATTTCTGTATTAAAAGTAGTGAGAATATTAAATAAATTCCTATTCTCATCATAAATTTGAAAATGATCAACTAACTGTATTTCATCTACACAACTTTTTATTGAATACCAACCTACCTATCTGGATAATTTTGAAACAACTTTCATCACTTCATCTAATCTTTTTAAAAATTTATTATAAATAATGCAGAATGTAACTGGAAGAGACTTACAAGTTACACAATAAAAATGGCTTGAAAGGTGATAGAATAGTTTATAATGATTAGAGGAAAAGGACATTTGAAATTCCTCAACCTGGTATGATGGTGCATGCCTGTAATCCTGATACTCAAGAGACTAAGGCAAGAGGGTTGCCATGAGTTTGAGGCCAGCATGCACTACATAGAGAGACCCTGTATCCAAAAAAAAAAAAAAAAAAAAACAAACTGAAAAAAGAAAGAAAGAAATTCTCCATATAACTGCAGTCTGTTAATGATGTGCTTTTTGTCTTGGCTATTTCAGATGTCATAAAGCTTAGTTTCATAGGAAAAGGGACCCCCTCCTTAAGTAGAGTTCTTATTTGAAAGTCTTGACAGGAAACAAATAACTTAAAAAAAAAAAAACCCAGGTGTATACCTTTGATACTAAAGAACGCAGAGACAATCAATAACAGATGTTTTACAAAATCTTTTTATAACAACTCCATTAGGCTCACTGGGTCTTTAAAATTCTCCTGACAGGAATAATCTAAACTGAGATTTTGGTCTGGTGAGATTACTGGTACCCTACTAAATATTCAGAACATACTATTAGATGTTCTGTCTGCCCTCTTTTGCCATGGACTGTTTCTACTGTGATACTCCTCTACCACGCCACCTTGCCTTGCGGCCAGCCAACCATTGACTGAAACCTTTACAAACTGTGAGTCAAATAAACCTTTCCCCTTTTAACTTTGGGCACTGGGTATTTTGTCTTAGCAGTGAAAAAAGTAACTAAGTGGCAAAGCATTTGGTTAAATCATCCAAGACTAGGCAAACTTGAGTATCATTTCTAGCATTCTTTAATTTTTGTGTAATGAATGATATTGAGATTCCATTGTCTCCATGACAACTAAACAGTGTAATCTCAGTAATTATATTATGTTGTTCAGATTATTACCTAAATATTCACTTTTTTTTTTTAATTGTGCTGGGGATTGAACCTAGAGCTTTGTACATGCAAGAAAAGAGTTCTACCACTGAGCCAAATCCCCAACCCCTGTTCACTTTTAAATATACACATCTTAAAGCCAGGCATGGTTGTTCATGCCTGTAATCCCAGAACTTGGGAGGTTGAGGCAGGAGGATCGCCATGAATTTCAGGCTAGCCTGAACTACACAATAAGACCCTGTGTCTTACTGGGGAAAAACCAAAAGGGGAAAATCAATCAATCAATTTGTGAACATCCTAGATAAAACGAAGTGAAATGTCCTTATGTGCTAGTTTGATCTGTTAGAAAAATCTCTTGTTCCATTTCATGACTGATACCAATTCTCTATTTTTCCTTTCTCTGTACTGCTTAGCACTTTAAAGCTTTTCTATGCAATTCAGTATGAAATTAACAGAAAAATGCTCAAAACAGGAATTATATCCCAGAATCTGTGCAGTGCCTGCTACATAGCAGGAAGTGGATGTTTGTTGTGTAAGGGAGTAAACTTATTACCCCCATGGGCAATTTGTAAAGGAAAAGAATAATATAGAAGAGAGGTAACATGGTGTGGGGTGGAAGGAAACAATGGATCTTATTGTTCACTGTACTCACCTTCTCACAGGAGAGTTCTTTGAAAGTTGGCATTATGCTTCTTTTCTATTGCCATATTGCCTAGCCAAGTGGTGGTCATCTGATATACAGTGGTACCTCAGTTTATGAACTTAATTCTAATGTATACTTGTAGTTCAATTGCATATCAGAATCATGGAAAGAATTCTACAACCAGAAACATGAAAAGAGTTAAGTTTGTGACTTGAGGTACCACTGCATAGTTTGCTAAAATTTGCTTTTGGTTCATAAATTTAATTTTCCTTAATTTTAGGCTATTCTATAAATAAAAAATTCATACCAAAGGTTCTATAAATAAATGATCCAAACCAAAGTTTGAGCAAATAAATTATATTTAGTAGAAGACAAGAAGCAATGTTTAGGGGAAGAGAAAACAAGAGCATTATATTTAGATGTGAGACCTTAAAGATAAATTACTTACTTACTGCATGCTTTAGTCTGCCAATGGAGTCTCAAGGCTACTGCTAAAATCAGAATAGTGTAACTGAGAAGGAAAACCATAATGGTAACACTAACCTGAAAGTTCGGACAAGATTTTTAAGTTGAGTGTAAATATCTCCAAAGGGAATCTGAAGAGGACCCAAAAATTTAGGCAATCTGAAAATTAAAAAAAAATTACATTTATTTAAAAATATGATTTAATTATATAGAACCATTTTTGGGGTTAAGCTTATCTCTGAATTTCCACAGGCAATAATGGTACTTAGGTAGAAGTAGTGTGATTTTAAATAAACAATAAAGCTAGATTACAATTAATGAGGAAGAAGTTTTAAGGCAATATTTCATAGTAAATCTATACTGTATTTTGTAAACAGTTATAAATATAAAGCAGTGAAATGCAAAATCATGTTGGCTGCCTTCTGTATTTTTATCCTTGGCTTTTCTTGCCTAAAGAGCAATTTGACAATATATAAACATCTATTAAATTGTGGATACTTTTATTTGTTTTGTTTAAGACAGGGTTTCACTATGCAGCCCAGGCTGCCCTTAAAACTTACTTTGTAGTTCAGACTGGCCTTGAACTCACAGTGACCCTCTTGCCTCATCTCCTGAGAGCTGGGATTAAGGTGAGCACCACCATGCCCATACTAGCTGTTGGGCATGGCGGTACACACCTGTAACTATGCTGAGGCAGGAGAATTTTAAGTTTCAATCTAGCATAGTCCATTCAGAAAAACCCTACCTCAAAATTAAAGAAAAGGCCTAGGGATAGATGAGAACATGAATGCTTGTTTTGTAAATTTTTTTGGTAGTAAAAAATTGGAAACAAACATATATCAATAAATGGTTGGTTAAATAAATTATGACACAGATATTTAATAAAATAAAAACCTTTAAAATAATGTGAATCTATATCTTTACGTAGATAGATGCAATAATACCAGCTGAAAAATGTATACATAGTATTACCTCATTTTTATAAAAATATATACTGCTTTGGTACATATTACATACCAAATATATTTCATTCCTTCTAGATTCATTCCTGTATCAGAGAGAACAACAGGGAATGAATATACATACAGAAAATGTTATTTTCAAACTGCTCCAAAATTAAGATTTTTGAATATTTACAACTCCTTAAACAATGATATACTTTTTTTCATGTTTTCTAGAAGCTAAAAAAAAAAATGCAGATTGAAAAATTTAAGATAGCAGGGCTTGCATGCCTGTAATCACAGCACTTAGGAGGCTGAGGCAGGAGGATTGCTGAGTTTGAGGCCATCCTGGGCTACAAAGTGAGCCAGCCCAAAACTGCACAGTGAAACCCTGACTGAAAAACAAAAATTAAGATAGCCCTCATATTTCTGAAGAAAAGGCTTCCAAATTCCTTTTGACAAAAATCAAAACAGTAATTTTTAAGTGTCATTTACGAGTGGGCTATTTACAAGAACAATTACTTCTACTACAGGAAGCTAAAGGGTAAAGTAGGTGAACAAAAACTGAAGTTGTTGAGTGTGAAATAGTTCTATAAATATGTTTGCAGAGTGAGTTAACAGACCTTTAAAACTTGTTAATAACCTCTTACTCACTCGTGAAACTGATGTGACACATTTACCACAAATCAGTATTTATATGGTCTAGCTTTGATATTTTTTCTCCCTGACTTTGCTGGTACTGAATTACAAGTATGAGTGAGGTGCAGTAGTTTGGTTTTCTACTCTTATAATCTCAACTTTCCTCTTTACAACGTTCTTCTATGTCTTGTAGACAAAATCTTTTATTTGTTGGACACAATATGATACAAATCTAAACTTCCCAGATGAAGAAAGCCATGTGAACTTTTCCAAAAAGTTCAAATTCAAGGATAACATTTATCAATTATGAGCTCATAAATATCAAATTAATCTTAAAATATTATAAAAAACTGGAATGGTAATCACATACTTACACTTTACTCAATTTTTCAAGTACGATGCGTTTTCTAATCTGATTCTGGGAACTTGAATCTATCAGCGGAAAGGTGGGATCATGCTGAATCAAATTTTTCAACAAAGCAAAATAGAATAATTAAGATAACATTCTTCCTTTTATAAGCAGAACATTAAATACTAAATTTTGTAATGCAGGTAACAGCAGTAAAAAACGACTTGATTTGAGTATCAGTTCAACCATTAGGCTGATGTCAACTTGCTTGAATCATCTGCCCTCTTTTAAAAGTTAGTTTTTTAACTTTTTAAAAGTTAGTTTTCTCCTGTGTAACAGGGGACATTAATATTTCCTGTATAAAATGAGCATGTGTAGGAGAGTTAAAGAGTAAAATGAGCTTGGTGGAATAGCTCTGAATCCTTTTTGTTCAGTTCTCAAATCGTGTTTCTTTTACTGCCCCTGAGTTTTCTCCAAGCCCATCCAACATCTGATTGCCCATTTGCCCTTATCAAAGGATTGCAGAATTTCCCACTGTTACTGTTTCTCCATTCTTTGTGTCCTTACCTCCCTACTTCCTTGTGCTTTATTTAAAAATTTTTTAAAATTTTTTCAACTCAGGATCTTGTGCTTGCCAGGCATGTATTTGGGCCACCGAGCTATATCCTCAGTCCAAAAATTTTTTTTAAAGAACCAAAAAAAAGAAAAAGAAAAAAAAAAGCAAATAACAAATATATTAAGGGAGGTTCTGTATCTACAAATGATAGATAAAATAATTCAAATCTTTCTCTGAGAACTGAAAAATCTGGGGAACAAAAAACCCCATGTTTGTTTGAAAGCATCAGAAAGCTAACAAGGCAGTGAAGTATAATGAGCTGACATCACAGGGAAGGTACTTCAAGAGAAGGCAATTCAGGTACTGAGAACCTGGGTAGAGTTTTTCTAATAAAAATGAGAGTTCAGGGCGTGCCAAAGAGAGAGAGAGAGAGAGAGAGAGAGAGAGAGAGAGAGAGAGAGAGAGAGAGAGAGAGAACCCTCCCCAAGAGGGTTGCAACTTGGAACTAGGAATAGATTGGGACTGGGACTTGGAAGAACCACACTCTAGGAGTAAGAATGTATAGAAAATAGACCAGTTCTTACAGGAACTGAACAGTATCTTCGAATCACCTCAAACCCTGAGTAGATTAAGGTGATCTGGGATTGCTAAAATCATGTTAAAAGCAAATCTATTCCAGAGGAAGAGAACACTGCGATGAAGCTCTAGTTATCTCTGTAAATTTTAATATACAATGTTTGCTACCTAAAAGTCAATACAATCAAAATCTGAAATATTAACCCATAAAAATCAAGCCCTCAGGAAATCTGGTACATGAAGTTATAAACAATATTTAAAATAACTGCTTAACATAGTCAAAGAAAAATGACAAGTTTGAAAATTTCAGTAGGGAGCAGGAAATCATGTAAAAAAAACAAATGAAAATCCTAAAAGTGAAAAATATGATATTTGAAAGTAATAGCTCAATGGATGGATAGTCTTAACAGCAAAGTAGAAATGACAGAGAGAACACAGAACAGGAAAATATTTAGAATGAAGCAGTCACCTCCCACACATAACGTAAAGGATATAAAGAGTGTAAGAAACGTAAAAAGATACAGTAAAAAAGACTACTAACATTTGTAGTTAGAGAAGAGAAAAAGGAGCAGGAACAATGTCTTAAGAGATAATAACAGAATACTCTAAAACTGATAAAAAAAATCAAGTCATAGATTCAGATGTTCCAACGGCCAAAAGGAGAAATATAATCACATCCTAGCAAAACATTGTAAAACTGAAGATAAAGACAGAAAAATCTTAAAAGTGGCTAGAGAAAGAAAACCTATGTTTTCAAGTGAGTAGCAATAAGAGAAACACATACAAGCCAAAAGAAAAGGGAATGATTTTTTTAAAAGAGAATTTTAAGGGAATCCAGATTGCAATATTCAGGAAAATATCTCTCAAAAGTGAAACCAAAATAGTTCTCTAACAATCAAAAAGGAGAAAATTCATTACCAGCAAACTGATATTAAAACAAGTAAAGGATATCCTTTAGGTACAAGGCAAATGATACAGGTGAATAAATGATAATGCAGGAAGGCATATAAAATAATGAAAGAGTATTGTAAATCCAACTATCAGCTACAATCTCATAGAATTTAAAAGAGAGAATAAAAACACCAAATAATAACAGCATCTCAAAAGTGGGTAAATGTAATTAAAAGGTTCCGAGGACTTAATTGTCTAGGAAGCAATGGACGTATTAATTTATATTTGATTTTAATAAGTAATTAGATTTTAATCTTATTTAATAAGATAAGCAATTAGGTTAACTATGTAATGATCAATAAATGTATAAAAACAACATAACAGAAATTAAATGACATTCAATCCAGGCATATCTCAAATATATACCAATTGTGGTATTAAATGCAGTGGACAAAATTCTCTATATAAAGGACAAATCAGTCTTGATAAGATAGTCTTTGAAACTACTGACACAAGAATGTTAGTGTCTACAAAGTTAAGTGTAAGGGGGAAAAAAATCTAATAGAGGAAGGTTACCAGGAAGACTAACAATTTTACATTTTCACCCAATAACGTGATCTCTAAATATTAAAAGTAAAATGCAGAGTTAAAAGGAAAAATAACCAATCAACTACAGCAAGAGACTTTAACTCACCTGTCAGTAATTAACAGAATGAACAGATCAAAATAGAAAGTGTTTCTCAAATATTAACTTGGAGACATATCTTCTGTAGATCTTGTTAAAAAGCAATTCTAATCAGATAGATCTGGGGTATGGCTCAGTCTGCACTGTTAACAAGCTCCCAGGGAAGCTAGCTGATGCTACTGGTTCCATAGATCACATTTTGTATAATAAAGCACTGCATTACTGTGTGTTTGTGTGCTTCCCCTAATTTCCATAACAAAAACTTAAAGAAAATCATAGGAAGACAGTTTAATGGGCAATACTCAACACTTAAATAACATTCATTTTACATAAATTTTTCCAGAAAAAGAACATTTCTTAACCTGTTTAACCAAATGATTATAATCCAAAACTGACAAACTATCAGAACAAAGGAAAATTATAGGCTGTGTCAGATATATTAATTCTGATGGATTTTTTATTCCCTTCTCTGTACATCAGAAGGCTGATCTATATGGCTGCATCAATGGGCTTCCTTGCCCTTTGGCTTTTATATGGCTTCTGCCAGTGGAGAACAAGAAATTTAAGTGGCAAGTGGGGTAAATTACTTTCACTCCCTAGCACAGTATTTCTGCTTGGTCTACCGCATGTAGTACTTTCTTGGTTCAAGACCTTAGTTGATTCCTGCCTTTTCCGTTCAAATTTAGGGGTGGTGAGGGTTTCCAAAGTAGACCATACTTTCATGCTTGAAAACAAATAAATGCAATCTATTAATCATTCTTCAAGTTAATTTATACTGTTTTATGATGGGATTATGATTGATTCAAATGCCAATCTCACGCATTCTGAAAATATGTGTAAGGATTCGAAGGCAAATATTAGGAGACTCAAATCCATTATGTAAAAAGGCTATTGTAGCTCAATTAAGTTGAGTTTAATATAAAAATATGTTGACTCAATAGTAAAAAAATAAATGCAGTTAATTATAAAAATCACAATCATCTTAATAGGCACATGAAAAACACTTAATATACTTAATGGTAAAATTTAAAGTTTGCTTCTGAGATAAGGAATGAGACAGAGAAACCTATTGTCATAAATGTCTAAAACAGTGGACTAAAGCAAGAAAAACAAATACTGAGAATAAGGATTGGAACAGAGACAATAAGCCTATACAACTGCAACATATGTAGAAAAATCCAAGAAAATTTACAGATAAAAAAAATTTTTTTTTTCTTGAGACATGGTCTCCCTACATAGTTCAGGCTATTCTTGAATTCACTATGTAGCCCAAGCTGGCCTCAAATTCGAGGCAGTCTTATTGCCTCAGCCTCTGAAATGCTGGAATTACAGGTATATACCATCATACCTAGTCAGATAAAAAAAATTTTAATCTAAGGATCAAACCCAGGGCCTTGTCCATGTGAGAGGCAAGCTACCAGCCCTATTGATAAATTTTAGAAATAATAGCTTATTACAGAACTCAATTTGAATAAGATTAATGTCTATAAAGATCAATACACAAAAACTGATTTTCTATAGCAAAGCCAGTTAGAAGAAAAAGTATTTTAATGACAGCCTTACAGTAACATATAAAAACCAAGTACCTATGAATAAATGCAGTGAAATGCATTCAAGACCCTATACAGAAAACTATTACTGAACAATAGTAAAACAGACTAAACAGAATATATCATATTGAAGATTATAATATAAAGAGGTTGTCTCCAAATAAATCTATTTACAAAGTTAACTATAGTCCCAATAAAGGTCCCAGCAGTTTTTGATAAACTAATTCTAAAATTTTAAGAAAAGAGGAAGTATAGAATGGCCAGGGCAATCTTACAGAAGTAGATGGATCCATCTAAGTAGGCTACCCGGGAAGGCCCAGAAGGCAGTCCCACTCCTTGCTGCTGACACAACTGAGGTAAACCTTGTGGGAAGGCCCAGAGACCAGAGGAAATGTCAGTGACACAGCAGGATAACAACTAGGGCACATGGGTAGACAGGTTGGAGGTCAGGTGAACCAGCTCTGTGCTTGGGGACAAAAACATATGGCATAGAAGCAGGTGGCTTGGGCCCCTATTATTTCTTTTTTTCTTTTTCCTTTCCTCTTTGTTTTGTCTTATCTTTTTTTCCTCTTTTCTAAAGGGCTGTGGAAAACACCAGCCACAGAATACTAATCTCATCCCCAAACCCAGAGATTAAGTTCAGATAATCCCTTGCTTATTCCTTCATTCTTTCTCTTCTGCCCTCTTCTTTAGTTTCCAAAGCTTGTGTGATCATCTTCTGTTATCCAGCCTTGTTTCAACTTTCTTTTCAGTAATCTTTATTTTATCCACTACTTAAAATTTCCCACCACAGGGTAAAATCACTCTACCAAGAGAAAATGCTTTGCAGCTGCAAGATAATACAAAGAAAAACAATGTAAGAATGATAGATGTCAATGAAAAAGTAGGAGCCAATACAAATGACATAAAAAGACTATTTACAGAACTAACAGCAGAAAATTTCCCAAACATGGGAACAGAATTGGATATGACCAAAATAAATCTACACTCAAATATGTAATATCCAAGAAATTGAGCACAGAACAGAATTATAAAAAGCTGTCAGAGAAAAGAAACAGATCACCTATAAAGGAAAGCCCATCAAAATCATGACAGACTTCTCAACATAAACTCTCAAGTCAAGAAGAGCTTGGAGTAAAGCATTCATGTCCTGAAAGAACAACTTCCTATCCAAAATGATATAACCTGCGAAAGTATTTTACAAAATTAATGGAGAAATAAGGTACTTCTATGACAAACAACATCTGAAGAAAATTCATGACCACCAAACCAACTCTTAGAGTATTGAAATATTCTAGACAGAGACAAAAATAACCAAAATTTCAAGAACAACAACAGAAGTAAACAAGCAATTAACAGAGGGAAAAAGCAAGAAACCAACAGGATAATAACATAAAAAAAAAAGCCAATATGTATCAGTTATAATCATCAATGTAAGTCACCTCAATTCACCAATCAAAAGAAATAGACTGGTAAAATGGATCAGGAAACAAAATCCAACATCATGCTGTATATAAGAAACATATTTCACTCAAAAAGAAGTTCAGAAACTGAAAGTCAAAGGGTGGAAAACAATATTCCATGCAACAGGAACCCAGAAAAAGCAGGGGTGGCTATTATATTTTCACTCAATGTGAATTTCAAACCAAAAGTGAGGAAAAGAAACAAAGAAGATCACTACATGCCTATCAGGGAAAAATTTCAAGAGGAAGAGATAAAAAACATAAATATGTATGCACCAAGTATGAAAGCACCAAACTTTATAAGGTAAATACTAATAGACATGAAAAATCAAGCAATAGCACAATTGTAATGGGGGACTTAATGTCTCATTGTCACAAAGAGATAAATCAACTAGACAAAGTATCAGCAAAGAAATATTAGAACTGAGCCAAACTTGTGAACAAAACACTTAATAAATATTTACAGTGTTCCACCCAACATCCGAATACACATTATTCTACTGCACAAGGGATGTTCTCTAAAATAGATCATATACTGGCCCATAAAACATGCTTAAGTAAAAGCAAAGGAACTGAAATTATCCCATGCATATCATCTGATAATAGTGCAATGAAATTGGAAATTAATGGTAAAGTAAGCTGCAAAAACTCCATAAAAACATGAAAATTAAATAAAACCCTCCTGAACAACCAATGGGTCACAGATGAAATTAATTTCTACAATTCAGTGTAATTCAGATACAACATACTGGCATGTGTGGGACACAATAAAAACAATCCTAAAGGGGAAATGTATAGCAGTGAATTCTCACATCAGTAAAACAGAAGGAGCACAAATAAAAAAGCTAATGTTGCACTTCAAGCTTCCAGAAAAAGAGTAAGTCAAAACCAAAGCTCACAGAAGGGAGGAAATTATAAGGATCAGAGCAAAAGTTAATGTAATAGAAACTAAGAAAACAATACAAGGAATTAATGAATCAGACTTAGTTCTTTGAATTAATAAAACTGATATATTCTTAGCCAACCTTATCAAAAAAAGGAAAGAAACAACTAAAATCCACGCACTGAGAAATGAAAAGTGTGAAATCACTAGAGATCCTGTGGAAATTCAGACGATCAATAATACCCACTTCAAAAATCATCACTCTCACTGGGTGAAAAATACAGAAGAAATGAACAGATTACTGGATACATATTAATTATCAAAGCTGAATCAAGAAGATATAAAAATTCTGAAAAACCCAATATCAGTTAATGAAATTGAAAATGTAATTAAAAACTTACCAACAAAGAAAAGCCCAGGTCCTGATGGATTCATGGCTGACTTCTACAAGAAATTTAGAGAATTCTGCAAATGCTGAAATTCTTTAATGAAATTGAAAGGGAAGTAATACTACCTAATTCATTCCTGGAGGCAAGTATTACCCTAATACCAAAACCAGAGAAAGACCCAACCAAAAACAGAACCATAGAGGGGATCCAAGATGGCCGACGGAGTGGTGGCATGACAGAGAACCTCTCCGAAAAAAAACCAACTCAGATGTTGGAATCTGACAACATGGAGAAAGCCAGGCAAAAGGAGAGGAATTCTCACGACCCACGAAGAAACTGAGGAAAAAGCAAAAGAAAAAAAAAGAATGAAGAAGAAATGGGGATGGAGGGGTGGTGTAGCTGGGCAAGCTCTGGTCACTGTACCTGCATGTCTTAAGAGTCAGGCAACTCACGATCGAGCTGAGATTGCAGCCCTGCTGAGAGCAGGGGTTGGTGAACTCCAGACCCTCGGCTGGAGGGGCTGGAGGAGGCGCTGCAGCAGGGAGTGGAAACAGCCAGTCGAGCTGTGCGAACTTTGGTGAGTGACAGGAACTGGATTCCCCAGAGCGGGAGGACTGGCTAGACAACATTTTGGAGTTGGGCAGGGCCGGCTTGAATCAAAACCCGAGGCAGCCTCAGTTGATGGCTCCTGGTCCAAAGCAGATTGGTGGGATCAGCTTAGGCTGGGCCAGGCCCCTAGTTAAAACCCAACAGCTGGGGATGAGGCTGTCCTGAGCCAGTGGCATCCCCATGGAACACACAAACTTGCTGAAGATCCACTGGTTGACTGACGTAGCTGGCTCACAGCGTGCACCTTGCAGATCCGCAGCTGACTGGTGGGGCGGCACTTCCCTAGCCAATGGGCTGCAGAAAAACTGTAAGCAATACGAAAGGCCTGGAGACCTCCACCACCCACCATCTGAAGGGGGCCGGAAACATGACAAGCAAAACAGCAAAAGGCCTCCAACCACCGAACCAGGGAAAGTGAGTCCAGTAGAGGTAAATGCAGAGGAGGTTGAGGGCAGCAAACCTGTAATATCAGACACAGCCTCATCGGAAATAAAGAAATACTTCCATGACCTAATTGATGAATTTAAATCTAAAATTCTAACTCAGGTGAAGCAAGATATAAGAAGATTAATAAAAGAAATCCTGAGTAATCCTCAAGTAGACACAAATGAAAGAATAGAGGAACCCAGAGAAAGGAGAGAAGCCTTTGATGAAGAATATAAACAAAATCTAGAATACATGAAACAGATCCAAAGAATATATCAGGAAATTAAAAACTCCATTGAAAGGTGGCAAAACTGCTTGAAAGAAACTAAAGACAGACTTTCAAAACTTGAAGATAGATTTGCAATGTATGATTGCGAAAGGTAGGATCTCTTAAAAATAACAAGGAACCAGGAAGTAATGATACAAAGGCTAGAAGACGACAAGAGACTTCATAACTTAAGAATAAAAAATGTGAACAAAGAAGCAGGGACAAACACAAATGAAATAAAAAGGTTATTCACAGAAATAATTAAGGAAAACTTCCCAAGCATAGGAAATGGAAGTGAAGTTCAGATATATGAGGCATATAGAACTCCAGCCAGCTACAACCAAAACAGATCTACACCCAGACATATAATAATCAGGATCCCAGAAATCCATCACAAAAACAGAATATTAAAAGTGATCAGAGAAAAGAAACAGATTACCTATAAAGGAAAACTCATCAAAATCACAGCAGACTTCTCAATGCAAACCATCAAATCAAGAAGAGCTTGGAGTGAAGTATTCCAAGCCCTGAAAGAAAATAACCTCAAACCCAGATTGATGTACCCTGAAAAACTGTCTCTCAAAATTAATGGAGAGATGAGATATTTCCACGACAAAGAGGAACTGGGGGAGTTTGTGACCACCAATCCAACCCTGCAAAGAATATTGAAGGACATTCTAGAGAGAGAGAAGAAAATCACCAGGGTTCCAGGAACAATGGCAGAAAGGCCTCAAAGAAAGGGGCAGACAGTGGAATGAAGGAGAAAAGTAAACAAACAACAACGACAGAAAAACAGCATAGCAGAGATGAGGCAGAGAACATTGGTTTTATCACTGTTTTATCTTGACTGATTTTATTTGAATCTGGTATGCTTGAGATTATCAAGTCTGAGAGTAGAGGCAACTACTCTGGAGATGACAAGATTCAATAGGATACCCATTCTGGTTTGATTATTAACTGCCTTTGAAGTCCTATAGTGCCTCCAATGTTTAGATTTTATTAATAGTGTAATGCAATGCTAAGTTTAACTATACTATGTTTGACGATATAGACAATTTTATTGAAAATAACAAGAGACATCATAGTAACTACCGTAGATCACCTAGTATTGTGGTTTTATATGTCCTTTTCATTTCGTGTTTCTCTAGGAATTTGTATTATTGACTTGTTTTGATTTGTTTCTTCCTCTAATACAGAAAGACTAGGTATACATGTAGAGACATAGGCTTTACTTTTTAATTTGAACAACTACTTCTAAGAGGAAAATATGTAATTACCAACTAGTGATTTCTTACTGGTTACCATTTTTTTTTGTTTTGTTTCTGAAATTTTGTATTATTTCTACCCGCTGTTTCAATTTTTTTCTTTAAAGAAAAAAAAAAAAAAGAGAACTATAGTCTAATTTCCCTCAGAACATAGATGCAAAAATCCTCAGTGAAATATTAGCAAAGAGAATACAGGAAATCGTCAAGAAGATAATACACCATGACCAAGTGAGATTTATCCTAGGGATGCAAGGATGATTCAAATCAATAAATGCAATCTCGGCCGGTGCACCAGGGTGAGAACTATCAATGATTTGTGAGCTCTGCATCATGTTGGAACTTGGGGCACTGGGAGAACAAGCAGCTTGCTTGCTGCCCTGGTAAGCAGCCGAGGGCCTCACAAGCCGCCAGCACACCAGGGTGAGAACGATCAGCGATTCCTGAGCTCTGCATCATGTTGGAAGTTGGGGTGCTGGGAGATCAGTCAGCCTACTCGCCACCCTGGTAAGCAGCTGGGGGCCTCACAACGTGCTGTTGCACCAGGACAAGAACTATCAGCAATTCCTGAGCTCTGCATCATGTTGAAAGTTGGGGTGCTGGGAGAACATGCAACCTACTCACCACCCTGGTAAGCAGCTGGGGGCCTCACAAGCCGCCGGCGCACCAGGGTGAGAACTATCAGCGATTCCTAACCTCTGCATCATGTTGGAACTTGGGGCGCTGGGAGAACAGGCAGCTTGCTTGCTGCCCTGGTAAGCAGCTGGGGGCCTGGCCTGCCAGTGCATGGGCTAAGAATCAGACATGGATCTAACCCCCCACCTCACCCCCGTTAACAAGTCGGAGCCGGAGGTCTGAGTATCTCTTGGGAGGATGAATGTATGCAGTGTGGCAAGTAAGGGTGATAACCTTCTACCATCTCTTTGAAGGCAAATATTTTTATCACTGTTTTGCTCAGTTTTGATTAATGGTACTTCTCTATTCTATATTGTTTTTATAAGTTCAATATTTCCTTCCATTTTGCTCTACCTGATTAAAAGAACAGCTAATGTGAACAGAATGGGATGTACTATTGTGCCTACTGCAGGTGTCCTGGTGACCTTTTGTGAGGTTCTGTGCCAGTTTCACTGCACTGCCTAACCTGGGTTTGTTCTGTCTTGTTCTGCTGTATTTTGCTACCTTCAAAAAAAAAAAAAAAAAGTAGATAACAAAGTAACAAAATGCCTCGGAAAACCTCCCTACTACACCAAAGCTGATCCATGGGGCATGGATGAGGAGAAACTCAAAAACAAAGCAACAGAATAATATAAGGTGATTAAAAAGTAAATAACAACAACAAAACAGGTCAGTAAGGTACTGAGCAACGTGAAACAGGATGTAACTAAACAAGTAATGGACTTAAAAGTAAAAAGAATAAGAGAAAGTGCTTTAAAGGATATAACTCCTTTTGTTTAAGTGTGTAGGATTGATAACCATGTTGCTAAGTTGTTATTGGATCACTGAACTTCTTTGCAGTCTCACTGTTTGAATGTCCACTTTGTATGTTTTAATTTTGTAATTTGAACAATTATGTCCAAGAAGACAATATGTAATTTATCAACTAGTGATTTCTTACTGTTTATTTTTTTTCTGAAATTCTGTATTGTTTCTACCCCTTTTTCTGTTTTGCTTTTTTCTCTTTAAATAAAATTAAAAAAAAGAAAAAAATGTAATCTACCATATCAACAGAAAGAAGCACAAAAATCACATGATCATCTCAATAAATGCACAAAAAGCTTCTGACAAAGTTCAACACTCATTCATGATTAAAAAATCAACACTCATTCATGATTAAAAAAAACCTACAAAAAAATCAGAATAGATAGTCCTTACCTCAATCTGATAAAAGTGCTCCATGACAAACCAACAGTCAACATCATGACATCAGTGGTCAAAATCTGAAAGCTTTCATTTTAAAATCAGGTAAAAGATGAGAATGTTCACTATTACCACTCCTATTCAGTATAATTCTGGAAACATTACCCAGAGCAATTAGACAAGAGAGAGAAATAAACTGAATGAGGATAGGAAAGGAAGAAGTTAAATTATAATTATTTGCAGATGACATGACACTCTACATAGAAGACATCAAAAATTCCACCAAAAAACTTATAGATTTAATAACCACATTCAGTAGTGTTGCTGGATACAAAGTCAACAAAAATCAATAGCATTCCTACACATAAGCAACAAACTCACTGAGAGAAACTAGGGAAACCACAGCCTTCATAATAGCATCCAAAAAAAAAAAAAAGAAATACTTAGGAATCACTCTAACAAAGGAAGTAAAAAATCTATACATTGGAAATTACAGTACTCTGAAAAAAGGAGCTTGAAGAAGATATCAGAAAATGGAAAGACATCCTTTACTCATGGATAGGAAGAACCAACATAGTAGAAATGGCCATACTCCCAAAATTGTTACATAGATTAATGCAATCCCAATTAAAATACCATTAACATACCCCATAGAAGGAGACAGAAACATTCCTAAAATTAATCTAGAACCAGAAGAGAGCTAAAGTAGAAAAAGCAATTCTGGACAATAAAGACAAGGCTGGGGCATCAAAAGCCCTGACCCGAAATTATATTACAAAGCTACTGTGATAAAATCAGCATGGTACTGGGGGAAAAAAACAAGACCTGAGGGCCAGTAGAATAGACTAGAAGATGTAGATACAACTATGAACACACTTGGCCACCTTATCTTTGACAAAGGAGCCAAACATGTTTACCATAAGATAGCCTCTTTAATAAATGGTGCTGGAAAACCTGGTTGTCTACTTTCTGAAGACTAAAAGTAGACCCATGTTTATCACCATGCACTAAAGTCAAAGTGGATCAACTAATGTCTTAGTTTCCAGAAAAGGAAGGTTTGCATTAATATCAACTGGAGAGCTTTTTATGTCTATATCATGTACTAATTACTTTAATTATATGCAATGTATTAACTATTGTTATTCTCCTATCATCTTATGAAATTTTGTTTTATCTTTTTTCCATAAAATAAAAAAAGTAGATGGAGAGATTTATTCTGTTATAGTTAGCATAGTGTTGGCTCAAAGATAAACAGATAAATTAATCCATATATTTATAAACATCTCATTTATGAAAAGGTTCACACTGTAGAGCATTGAGAAAAAGAATCTTCTATATATATATGGCTGGATAAATTGGATATATATGAGAAAGCAATAAGATCTGACACATACTTCTTACCACACAGGAAGCAAAAAATATAAATGTGGAGAAAAAAGTTTCTAGAAGATAAAATCTGGAATAAGCAAAAATTTTATAAAAAATTAAAGGGAACAATAAGAAAAATGGATCAAAAGGCTATATATGAAATTCAAATGGTAAGTTTCAGTAAAAGATTATGTTTGCAATACATGTAAAAAAAAAAAAAGGTGTGAAAACTGCTAAGCACAGTGGCACACATCTGTAATCCCAGCACTGAGGGAGGCTAAGGCAGGAGATTTATAAACTCAAGTCCTGCTTGGGCAACTTGGTAAGATCCTATCTCAAACTTAAAAATAAGGGAAGTCACTCACCCTAGGTTCAATTCCCAGTACCACAAAAATAAAACCAAAAAGACTTAAAAACTGCAAACCTAAAATATTTCTACTGGGCATAGTAGTGCATACCTGTAAACACAGCACTCTGTGGGGCTGAGGTGGAGGATTACTGGTTCAAGCCCAGTATGGGGAACTTAGTGAAACTAACTTAAAATAAAAAACAAGTAAAAAAATTAAGAATATGGGTTGAGGATATAGCTCAGTGTGAGCCCCTGGATTCAATCTCTACTACAAAAACAATTTTTATAAATCAATTAAGACTAAAGCCCAGGATATTCTAATGGAAAAAAAACCTTGAAGAAGTACTTCACAAAAGAGACTATTCAAATAAACATTTCAAGCAATAAGTGTAAATTCATTAATTATAAGACAAACATAATGTTAGTTCCAAGCAATTCGACTAGCACAGCTAAAACTAATACTATCAAAAGCCTGCAAGGAAGTTTCATACAGTGGTAGTACAACTATAAACTGAAACAAACACTTTTGAAAACTGTTGAACATTAACAATAGTTGTATATATATGTACAATCTGGTAATTACAGTACTAGCTACATTTCCTTCAGAACTGCATGCACATTAGAAGAGATATGGACAAGAAAATTCACTATACCACTATAATAGGACCAAGCTGAAAACAGTTTAAATATTTATTAACATAAAAACTGTAGTCTCTCCTTACCAAGGGTCTCGCTTTTCAAAGTTTTAGTTAGCTATAGTCAATCACGATCCAAAAATATTAGATGGAGAAGTCCCGTAAAAATTGGTAAGTTTGAAATTCACAGTAGCACAATAAACTCTTGTTCCACCTAGCAAGGGACATAAAACATCCTTCTATCCAGCATATCCAGTTTATATGTCACTCTAGCCTGTTAGTCACTTGGTAACCACAGATCAACAGAGGTGGGTATCATGGATTCTGTATTCAGGTAGCCTTTATTTTACTTTGTAATGGCTTAAAGTATAAGGATAGTGATGGTAGCAGTTCAGATAAGCCAGAGAGAAGCTGCAAAGTGCTTTAAGAAAAAAATGTGAAAATTCTTTACTTAAGTATAGTATGCTGTCACTACTAAGATTTACAGTAAAAATAAACAATATTATGAAATTGTGAAAGAAAAAAAAACTCATGCTAATTTTACTGTCACATCTCAAACTCCAAAAGCTTCATCCACAATGCATAGTGACTAGTAAGCTAACATGGAAGAGACATTATAACTTGCAGGTAGAAGACATGAACAGAAAATATGTTCCAACTGACAGCAACTTTTTGCGACAGAAAACATTAATCTTGTATGAAGATTTTAGCAAGGAATACCTGAAGTGACACCAAACAGTGTACTGCAAGGAACTGTGACACCAATTCAGAAATTAGTTTGGACTGGATAGGTTGCACCTGCCAATGAAGAAGTTACTGCCACATTTCTGTCAGAACTGATTAAAGAGAAAAGATACCATTCAAAACATGTGCTCTACTATGATGAAACTGGGGTCTCATAAATGATGATACCCAACAGAACCTACATTCATAAAAGTGCAGCACATAAAACATAGAAGGACAGATTAAATTTGGATGTGGCAACTAGGACATATAAGTCAAGCAGTAAGAACTCATGCACTCTTAGAAAGATAGCAAAATATCTCTGTCTTTGTTCTAGCTGCATAATCAGAAAGTGGAAGTGACAACTATCTTGCTTGTGGAATGGATCTACCAATGCTTTATTCCAGATGAGGAAGGGCTGGCATTAACATCTGATTTAATAAAAGTCAATATACCTGGCTGTCCTGAATCTGTTAGCTATGAAAGTGAAAATGTTAAAGTTGTGCTTTAATCTCCAAATACAATCTTCTGATTTCAGCCCCTTTGTCACGGTATTATTTGATTTCCCAAGGCCACATGTACCCAGCAGCTATTTGATCAGCAGTAGAGGCAGATTCTAATATGGACTGAATGATAGCGCTAGAAATCATTTGCTACTGCTAACATAGTAGCATTCACCAAAGCTGCAATGGTTGAGTTGAAACCAGAAACTGTAAATGCCTCCTTGAAGAAATTTTGAAGTGAAGTCATAATAATTTTAAAGGCTTAAGAAGTTATGAAAATAGCTCATGCAGTTTGGTGGAGAAAGATTTACTAACATGTTTGATGAAGTGGAAACTTAATGAAGGCTATCAAAAATTATAAGCAAATAAGGAACTGGAAGAAATTTTGAGTCATCTACAGAGGAAGTGGGAGATGAAGAAACTGAAGTAATCAGCAATACTGCCACTATTTAAAACTCGTTCAAGTGTTTCAAATCACAGATATTAGAAGACAAAATTACAGAATATGATCCTTGGATGGAACACAGCATTAAAGTCACTTGCATCATTGCTGAAGGATCATAACAATGTTTCCAAAAGGTTTCAGCAAAATATACCTTCAACTATCAAAGATCCCAAAGACTGACATCATCTGTTACTGAAATTCAAGATTGACATCATGGCTTGATGATCCAGGATCACCTCAAGCAGATGATTTTCTGGACACATCATTAAAAAGTGAACATTACACCTAACATTACACTACAATGCCTATATCATTAACCTTACTTAGTATATCAGATAGGCCCTGTACCATCTCCCATCATGACAAGAAAGATGAATGTGGCAAAATATTTTGAGAAAAACTACATTCATATAACTTTTTGAAGTTACAACTGTTCTATTGTTATTGCTGTCAATCTCTTACTGTGCCAATTTTTAAACTAAACTTATTGTAGGTGTGTATCAGCCATGGTGAACCTTTTAGAGCTTTCAAACAGTCTGCTGAGGCACGTGTGCTGCTCATGGTATATATGTTTAGGAAAAAACATACAAAACTTGGTACTCTCCCTGGCTTCAAGCATTCACTGGGAGTTATGGAACATATCCCGGAAAGATGAGGGGACTACTGTATTCATATAAATGGAAACCTACAGTAACAAAAGAATAAACTATGGCTACATATAACAACACAAATGACTTACAAATATGACACTACATCAGATAAAATGGATACCTAACAATATGTGGTATTCAAAAACTGGCAAAAACTAATTTATTATAATAGTCATTAATTTTAGAAAGTGATTAAGAATAGATGTTAGTGGACATCTAGTTTAGTTGTAATGATTGGTTTCTTGTTTTTGACCATATGGGTGTATTCATATGTGAATTTTCAATGAGCTGTATTCTCACAGTCGCTTAAGCCACTGAGCTGAATCCCCAGCCCTCTCACTTATATTTCCATGAAAATATTTAAAATATTATGCAATAAAAGAAAAAGTAATAAATTTCAGGAATTTCTTTCTCCCTTTTTTTATAAGTAAAGAAATGATTTTAAAAAGTGATCTAAATGGTAGGTTTATGGAGCTTGGTGTGAGATGCCACTGATTCTGCCAGCTTAATATAAGTTTTGGATGCTGTCTAGTAATATAGTTAATGTGCATTCAAGTTTGTGCTAGGCTAGAAAAAAAATTGTATAGAAATAAATTTATTTTTTTTTGTTTTGAGAGTCTTGCTATATAACTCAGGCTGGCTTTGAGCTCACTATATAGCCCAGGCTGGCATCAAACTCAAATTTGCAGTGATACTTTTGCTTCAACCTTCTGATTACTGAGATTACAAGCGTGTGCCACTATGCCTGACTAAAAGTTTCTAAAGTTTTACTGTATTTCCTCTTCCATCCACTTTTCAAATCTTCAAATATATTTTTAAATTTAGAGAGAGCCATGCTTACTCAGAAGTCTTTAGTAGCAAAGTTTCATGGTAAAAACAAGGTTATCACCTATTCTTCCTCATACCAAATGATTTTGGTTCCCAGATAGTACCTATCAATCACAACTGGGGACTAGAAATACTAAAAGATTTTTCCTAAATATTAGTGGCATACATTCAGTTTCTCCATATTATGACTACTTACTGAAAACCAATCATACATCATGCACTGTGTTAAGCGCCATATGTTATTTCTAAAACAACCAGGGAAGCAAAGGAAGGTATTAGTAGCAAGGGAAGGTATTAGTAGTATCATTTACAGAAGAGGAAACAGACTCAAGAAACTAACTTTTTATACAAGTAAATCACAGCAGATACTGAAATCTAAATCTACCTGAATGTATTTTCCATTGTCTATATCCATTATTTTCCCAGTAAGTCTCCTTTACAATATTATTTCATCTCTAATATATTAAGTGTGCATGGTTGCCATATATTATTCAGATGAATATTTTACTATTCAACTAGTAAGTCTATTCTATTGTATACAGTCACATTGAAAATAAAACACAAACACCCCCATATAGGAATTTGAAGAATCCATAACAATGAAAAGGCCTCTTCAGAGTCCACTTATTATGAAAAAATTTTAAGAAAATATAGTTAACCTTTCTAGTCTACTCTTGCCAATCAGAGAAAAAAATATCTATTACATGCTAATGAAAACTTACTAGGAACAAACTTCAACACAATTATAAAATAGTAATGCCAATAGTGAAGATGGTATGTTAAACCAAAAGATAGAATTACTAAAAAAGTTTTATGAAAATTTAACATTTAATATACATATTCCTGCTCCAAGATTTGTTATGATGAATTTTCCAAATGCTAGCAACCCCCAAAACTCATTATCAAGACATACCTCTTCTGAGTCTTGTGATATGGCGGTGTCTTCATTCAAAATATACTGTCCTCTGTAAAATTCCCTGATCCTCAGATTGAATGTTTCAGTTTCTTTTTTTAAGGACTCATAACTTGGTAGTGACTTAACGGCTGTATCTGAGGTTCTGAAAGGTAAAGACTCATCCAGGCTATTCTGAGATACCTTTAAGGCAAGGCAGTGATTATCTGAATCAGAGTTTATGTCATCTTCATCAAGTTCTTCATTAACCAGACAGGTTGAAGAGAGTTTCAAACACACAGAAGTATATTTTTGGCCATAGAGAAATTTCAAAGTTTCTTCTGTCTTCCACTCAATCAAGGTCTCCCTCAGCACTTTAAGTAAGTTCACCTTTGTAACTTCAGGACACATCTGCACTGAACTAGAAACTTGACTTGATTTGGCAAATTTCTTCTTAAAATGCTCAGCACTTTTCTTACTTATACCTACAAGAGTTACTTCTGATGTATTATATTTGTTTTCAAAATATCCTAAAGCATTTAATCTTGCATGAGAAAAACTTTTTGAAGAAATTCTTCCTTTTTGAAAAGGAAATTCACAAGCAGCAGCTTTCTTTTCATTATCTAATGTGCAACTGTCTAACTGCGCAGTGACTTCTACTACTGTCTCTTCTTTGTCTTTGAGTATGGAGTTAGTTTTTTGACCAGCTTTCTTTTTCATTATGCCTTTTTTGTGCAGCTGTGACCCTGTCCCCATTGCATTTGGTCCATTTCCTGGTAGAATGGAGGAAACAAAGTCTTGTTCATTATCACTGTTACTATCACTACAAGTGGTAGAAGAACTAGATTCATATTCCTTTTCAAAATGACCAGGATTATCAATATCTAATGTTTTAATGGCTCTACTGCATAACTGTATTTCTTCTCCTGAATGGCCACTGCAAAAAACAAAAGATAAACACAGTAACTATAACAGGAAAGCAAAGTATCCCAAGGCTATTTACAATTTGTAACTTTTAAGGTAGAAATTTTATTCCCTAAGTATACTCTTATTTATAAGTGCTGCTATATACATTTTAAAAGGCTTTAATTTTTCTATATCAAATATATATTTGATGCAGTTCTTTCATCTTTCTCCTTTTACCCATTTCCCCCATCCTCCAATCATTTTTAAGTGGTTAAAGCAAAATAAGAACAACAAAACTTTAACAATTCTATTTTACTGAGTTTTTAATCTATTGTTTCTGTGGCTACTTTCTGTAGACATTTTTAAAACGCTTATCTTTTGAGAATTTCATTACTGGCTTCTCAAAAAACACATTATAAGAACTCTGTTAAAGTTTGAAAACTAGATGAATATTTTCTAATTCTCACTGAGTTTCATACAGAAAATTCCATAGAATGAAAAACACAAGAAAGTCATAACAGAAAATAAAGTTGGCAAGCTAACATTTTGTGATGAAAGACATTTAAATTTTTGAAAAAATTTTGAGTTCCAACAGAATGACAATAATGAAAGACAACAGTTGTTCTTTTGACTATGTTTTTTAATTTTAGATTTGAATAAAATTAAAAATTATAAAGAGTGAAGGCAAAGAGTAGAGTAGCTTTGGCAATTCAACCTGGGACAAATTAAGGACAGGTAAGCAATAGCTCTCATGCAAACATACATATCAGAACTTTAAAACACTGAGATGAGAAAGTTTCTGGGCCAAGAGAAACATGCTGTGGGGAAGTATAAAATAAAAAAGGTAGGGGGGAAAAAGCTGAAAGTAAGGTTGTGGATGGGAATGAAGAAAAGATGATACACTTCTTCAGTATTAGGTTTCTTTTTTTTTTTTTAAAGTTAGAATCTAACCAAATAGGGAACTATCATATAAAAAGAAAAGTAAGCATAATTTAAAAAAATCAGTTCAACTTTCATGTATTTCATACTTTCTCTTAAAACTTAAAGCAATTTTATTTTTCCCATTCAAGGCTGAAGCTATAAAGAGAGGCACCAATAAATAAACATCTTACTGTGGTATCTATTATGTGTTTAAGGTAGTGACTAATAATTAGAAATATTTATTGTGAGAGTCAAAGGAGATATTTTGATAGCCAAGGCTAAGCAAGGAACACTATGAGGAGGGTTCAGAAAAAAAAAAATCACAACCTGAGATTTATATTAATGCTTTAGATGTGCTTTCAAATATTTAAATAACTGATACAACAATGTCTTGAACTCCTATAAAATAAGATCATAAAAACCTTTCAACAAATGTAATTGGCACAATCTAGCTGACAAAGAAACACAGAATCTGAGATGGAGGTTTTGTTTGGGTCATATTTCAACAGGTTCAATTAGACTTCCATAGTAGGAACAGCTGTACAATAAATCATACAGATCAAATACATCATTTTACCATCACAAAAGCTGAACACATCAAATATTTTTTTCTGTGGGTTAGAATAGGACACTTATAATGCATCAGCACAGAAATCTAAGAGCTCATATCACCCAGGACACTCCTAATGTTTCTATTAACATGAATACTATATAAAAAGTAATTGATATTGATTCAACCATACCTTTGTCCTTCCTTTAGCAGCTGAAAATCAGGTTGTCTGTGACAAAAACATAGAAATAGAAAATTGTAGGCAATTGACAGGCCAAATGCTTTCAAATGCTTTTGATAATTACATTGGATAGATAATATAGAGAACAGTTCCAATAAGAATATTTTCCTTAAGCTCCTTCAGGGTAGCTTATTGTATATTTATAATATTCTTATATAGTCAATACGTATCTTTAATTTATGAGAAAGCAGTTATATTGTACTATAAGTGTGAATTACGAGGTATGGTAAATACAGTGAATGTTTAAATGTAAAAAATTCCATTAAGTAAAAGGCGGATTGCCATTAATTTCCCTGAAGATATTCCTTCTTGCTTCAAAAACACTTATTCTATTGTTCTTGCCATTGTCTGAAGCAGTTTTGGGAATTCCTCTTTCTTGAGTATCTTTAGTCGCACTGTAATGGCTGTCTCAATGTTCCGTATCAATTACAAACATTTACCTTTCACAGTCATTCTGACTTTGGGCAAGAGCCAGAGATCCCACATTAACAGATCCAGTGAATAAGGTAGATGAGGACACATTATACTGTTTTTATAAGTCGGCTTTTCCATTGGAAGGCACTCGGCAGTATCTACTATTTTTTTGTTTGTTTTTGGAGACAGAGCCTCACTTCATCGTTCAGGCTGGCCTCCAACTTGTAGTGATCTGCCTACCTTAGCTTCCCAAGTGCTGGGATTATAGGTGCGCACTACCACATCTGGCTCATTCACTATATTTTAAATAACATCTTGTAAAGACACTTACCAAAGACGACTTCTAGAACTGCTTCAATAAGTGGTAAAGATGATGGAGTTAGTATGCTCATAGCTAAGAGAAGTGTTTTGAGGGAGATTACTACCAGTGTGTCTTATTGTAATAAATCTTCTAAAACACTTAAACATTTATAGTATATATATTATGATCACACACCTCATATGTAGTTTGAGTGATTTACTTTAATTCTAAGAACAATTTGGCCATTTAATATCAGAAATTTCATTTGTCATCATATTAAAAAGGTAGGAATATTCTTTCAAACGTCACACAGAGTGATACACAGACACATACTCACACCAGACATAGAAAGAAACAAATACCAAATGAATCCATGAGGACAGGAAAAATACTTCTAAAGTGATTCTGAAAATGCACGCTCTCTCTCCCTCTCTCTCGCTCTTTCCCTCCCTCCCTGTCTATTGGTGCTGGGGATTGAAGTCAGAGCATCATGCATAGTATTCTTTCACTGAGTTACACCTCCAAATCCCCAAAACTGCCTTCTAAACACTGAAAAACATAATATACAAAAAGAAACTAAGGGTTAGGTAGGGTGGTGCAGGCCTATAATCCCAGCTACTCAGGTGGCTGAGGCAGGCAGATCCAAAATTCAAGGACAGCTTGGGTGACTTAGTAAGACTCTGTTCCAAATTAAAGATTTAAAAAAATGGCTCAGTTCAAACACCAGCACTTAATACATTGACTGGGCATGGTTGCACAGTGCTAAAATCCCAGCACTCGGGAGGATGAGACAGGGGAATCACTGCAAGTTCCAGACCAGTCTGCGCTACATTGCAAGTTCCAGGCCAGCCCAAACCCAGTCTCAAAAAGCCAAAAAACAAAAACACAAACCAACCAACAAACAAAAAAACCCATCCTCATACCTGCAAACACACTTCCTTATATGGGCCTATGTATATATTACAGAGAAGGTAATGCACTTGGCATATATCTCATTTATCGCCCAAAGAAAGAGTCCACTGACTTTGTGATGTTGCAAATTTTTCAATTAAAAAGTCATATTAAACAGAGGAAAGCCCAACTCCTTTGAATTATGACACTTCAAGGCTACCAGTAAAAAATGAAAGTCACAATTATTTTTCTGTGTTATTAAACATGATAGCATCAATGATGGAACTATGCTCTAGACAATACAATTGCCTTTTGTTCAAACACAAGAGGCACGATGGGGAATGGACTCTCTTCTTAGAAGAGTCAATCTTCTTAGTTGGGCATAGCCCCACTAACTAAGCCTTTTTTTCCCATTATAGTGCTTCTTAGTACCACAAATTAGGAGGCATATAGGGTAAGGTCAATTAGTTGCCATTCTTGCTCAGAAGATTCTTAAGCAGCTCAAGAATCTCTAAGACTAAAATTAAAAAATTAAAACTAATAAGCAGAGAACTGCTTCAAAGTGATTTACTTTTTATTTTTCCTTTACCTCTTAGCTAGAAGGACCATCTTCCATATATTCCAATTATCCTATCTGCCCCACTGCTTTCTACTCACTAAAATTCTAGTCATAGCAGCTACCTATAGTTAACAATACTAGTCACAGACATGATGGTAATACTGGGAAAGATGTGATAGTAACACTAGGAAAGAGTATGATGTTATAAGTCTTGAAACAAGTACAAATAATGGCTGTTCAGCAGAGAAATCCACATCTCCTATCCAAAGGGACTGTTTTACTACAATTTAAAAATTAGGCTGTGAAAATTTTCTCATTAAATGTTTGTCATATAAGCTACTGTAATAGTAAAAAAATTTTTTTAAATCACACTGTTACAACAAATAATTCAAGAGAGTATCTGTTGAGTTCTACAAGAAATGCTGCAATAGTAAATTAGAGATGAAGAAAAAACTTATTCCTGAGCCAATCGAAGTTTCAGAGAGGAATCACTTCAGTTGGGCTTATATAGATCAGTTTGTAGAGGGGGGAATCTATGAGGATTCTCTCTACCTTCTGCTTAGTTTTGCAGTGAACCTAAAGCTGTTCTAAAAAATCAGTTTACCTGAAAAGAAAGGGGAAAAAAAGACATCAGTTTGTATACAAAGGCTGTTGAAGTTAACCCTATCAATCTTGTGTTGGGGTTTTAGTCACATAGTCACAGCCCTTCCTTTAAAAAAAAAAATGCTGTGATGCTTAAATCTACCCTACTTCTTTGAAAACAAACAAAATCCCAGCCCTATCCTTCAATCATATAGGTCACCAGCCCTTGTCACTGTAAGCTTTATGTAAAGAAATCTGCACTCATGATTTTTAATTCTTTTATCTTTTATTCATTTATCAACTTTCTGCCTTCTGGATTCTATACCAATTACTCCTCTGAAATTGCTCTTGGTAACTTATCGCCAATTATTATAAGATTGGTAAATCTAATGGCTATTTTTCAGTTTTTCTTTTTGTACCGGGGATTGAACTCATGACCTAGCACTTGCTAGGCAGCTGCTTACACTGCTGAGCTAAATCCCTGGCTCATTTTTTGTTTTGTTGAGTCAGGGCCTTGCTATGTGCTCCAGGCTGTTCTTGAACTTGCTATGTTGCCCAGGCTGGCCTCGAACTTGCAGTGATCCTCCTGCTTCAGCCTCCTAAGTGCTGAGTGCGGGACAAAAGGCGTGCACCACCACACCCGGCTTAAAGAGTTGGTTCTGCCAGGGATTTAGCTCAGTGGCTTAAGTGCCTGTCTGGCAAGCACGAGGTCATGAGTTTGCTCCCTGGGACTACAAGTGTGTGCCACCATGCTTGGCTTCATTCTTTACATAAGTGCAGAACTGCATCGTGGTGTCAGGAGCACAGGGTCCTGGGCCCACTGCTGCAACACTAGCTGCCGTGACCTCTCTGTTTTATTTTTTAAGGAAAAGAATCAGTATGAAAGGAAACCTCAACAGTGGGAGAATAAGTCATAAGGTAAAGTCCTAAAGACAGAATAGAATCACTAACAAAGACGAATGTGATGTATTAGCAATGAGGAGAAAGAGAAGTGAGAGCACATATGAAGAAAATAATGTTGAAAGAGATGCTGCTGAATGTCCTCAATTGTTTCAATAAATTAGTAGCTTCAAGGTTTAGCAGAAAAGATCTGAATGTATCACATAGCCAATAAGAAATGAACAGTAGAAAATGGGAGCAAACAATGGTGAACAAGGCCAAAAGAATGCAGACGGTAGGCTTGGTGCCAGACAAATCTACTGGATTTAAATCTCAAATTTCTCTATCTCAGCCAATTGTCCTTTCCTGTATCACTATAACTCTCCAAGTCTCAGTTCCACCATCTATAAAATACGTAATATAATATTTCCTTAGGAATGCTGTGAGGACTGCATTAAATGAGATAGCTTCAAGTATTAATGGTCTAATTTGAGAACTTCCTCCAATCATGTTTAGCAATCTTAATTGCTAAAAAATAAAAAAAGAACAGAAAAATAAAAAAAAAGATGACTGGAGCTTGGGAAGGCAGACAAGACAAAAGTTAAAGGAGAAACCACCTAGGATAGTCTTGAGAAGTCAACACTGTAATGGCTGACAGGACCCAAGATACACATGTAAGGGTCTGCCAATCCAGAAGAACAAAGCTGGGGGACACAAAAAAGTCAAAATGAGGTTAAAAACAGACTAATAGTTGCAGATGAGATGGAGGTTGTGGTCACAAACGGGAAGTTCTTATTTCAAGATCTTGAAAGCAGAATACCAAAAAGAATGAGATCTGAGTATGGCTAATAGAAATGTAAACTTTTGTCTTTTTGGAACAGGGTCTTGCTCTACCATTCAAGCTGGCTTTGAACTCACTATGTAGCCCAGACTGGCCTCAAATTCAGTTACCTTCCTGCCATGGCCTATGCATCTGCCAAGTAATGGGACTACAAGTGTACACCACCACACCCAACGTAAATGTTATTGTGATGAAAACAACTTAAAAATAGTTTTATGAGAAATCTCCAGCTCCACAACTTTATTCTCTCTTTCTTTGAGATGAAAACTCACTATGTTGCTAAGGTTGGCCTTGACCTTTGGAACTCAGGTAGTTCTCCTTCCTCTGCCTCCCAAGAAGGTAGGCCTGCAAGTACACAACACTACACGAGGCCTGATATTTTTTGAAAATTAAAAGAAAATCTAGTTTCTGAACATAAGAGAAAAATTAATATATGTAAGTTCCTACTACATAGAAGGTAAGTAATGGGGCCAGAGACATATGTAGTTCACTAACAGAGTGTGTGCTTAGCACGTGCCAGGCTCTAGGCTTGATTTACAAAATTAAGTAAAAATTTATTAAATTTAAAAGTTGTGGTAAAATATATACAACAGTAAATTTACTATTTCAACTTCAAAGAATCAACAACTTGGATCCTGTCTTATTAAAAAGCTTTTACACAGCAAAAGAAATCACCAATAAAGTGAAAAGACAACATGGAACAGGAAAAAATTTTAGCCAATTGCCTCTCATATAAAGGACTTTTTATCTAGAACATATAAAGTGCTGAAAAACACCAGGCCCCAATTCAAAAACCCAATCCAAAAATGGGCATCTGAGATAAATATATACTTCTCAGATGAAGAAATGAAAAAGGCATTATTTTTCAATAATGTTGAAAAAAATGTTCAACATTATTGGTCGAGAGAAGCAAATTAAAACAACACTGAGATTCCATCTCTCCCCAGAAAGATTTCATCAAGAAATCAACCAATAACAAACAATGGCAGGGATGTGGGGGAAAAAGGAGCTCTTCTCTTCTCCACTGTTGTTGGCAGTGCAGACTTGTGCAACCAGTGGAAATCAGTGTGGGGATTCCTCAAAAAGTCTTCTCCTTCTGGGTATCTTCCCAGAAGAATTAAAAACATATCACAGAGATATATGTGCACCCATGTTTATAAGAACATAATCTGTAATAGATAAATCTTGGAAACAACCCAGATGCTCAACAACCAAGGAATGGACAAAAAAGATGTGATATTTTTACACAGTGGAATTCTACTCATCCATAAAGAAAGATAAACTAGAGACTTAGGTAAAAAAGACCATATTCATAAGTGAAATAAATCAGATTCACATGTATAAACATAACACTGTCTCCCTGGTGTGAGAAACTCAGAGTAAATAAGGTCTAAAATGCACAATAGATAGTGAAGGGGGAAAGGACAGTAGGGAGAAGGGAAGAAATGCAAGTTATACTATTCGTATCTCAATTCATTACAAAGGAAGGTTTGTGCTAATATCAATTGGAGAAATTTTTATGCCCATATCTTGTACCCTGAACAACTACTTTAAAGAGAACAACATGTAATGCATTATTGTTATTCTCCTATTATTTTACCTTTTTCCATAAAAATAAATTTATTATTTCATGCATTTTTAGGTATACAGTTCAGTGCATTTACTTTAAGCACATGTATATTGTACAATCACCTCCATTGATCTCCAACACTTTTTCTTCTAAACTGCACCCTTGGTAGCTTATATATTATTTTATCTTCATAGAAGTTACAACTTTATTTTTTATAGGTAAGGAAACTGAAGCTTTGAGAGGTTAACTGACTTCCTAAGATCACATAGCTAACAAATAATAAATCTAGTTTCAAACTCAAGCTGGATTTCAAAGTCTTTAATCTTTCCACAGCATGTTGCTATTAATGTCAGAAAAAAAGACTTCTAAAAAGGATACCACAAAAAAGGTTTGAGGATACCACCTTCGCTTAATCCCTCTCATAGGAATTTTCTGTATGCTAATTCTCTTTTGTTTAATTTTTTTGACTTCAGAAAAAGAAAACACCCATTGTCATTTCTTGATGTTAACTGTTTATAACTGACACTACTCCTCTTGATTCCCAATATATAAAATGGAGAATGGTACCAGATAGTAAAATGAATTAGATTTGAGTTTACTCAAGAGAAGAAAGGTTCAATATATAATCTCAGTTTGTTACAAGGCACTAAATTACCTGGCTTTCTTTTCTGTACTTTCTTGAATGAACTTTAACTTCTTTTTTGTTAAAATTGTTCTTTCTCTTTTATGCTAAGTATCTTCCATTGCCTTTTTCACAATTCAAACTGCCCTGGGTCTAGTTTTGGGAGGTCAATTTAAAAACAAAAGTAAGTAGCCATCTCAGTTAAAATATTTCTTCACAAATGTTTCATTTTATTTCTACTAAGGCATAAATTAAATGATTAAGTTTACCAAAGTAAATCTAAAACTATAAGTTTACCAAAGTAAATCTAAAACTAGAAGTAACTTGTGTATGTATGCATATATGAATGTGTATGTATGTTATTTAAAATATGTACATATACACATGCATGTCTGTACATATACAGAGTCTGCCAAAAAAATGTATACACACTTCAGGAAAAGAAACATAGTATGATGTTTTTTCAGCAGATGGTGTTACCCTTGTATGGGGAACCCTAAGGAATATTGTATATTGCAAAAAACCCACTATACCACCAGTCCTTATAGAACAAACTGAAAAAGCATGTGCAGCAATCTCAATGACCCAGGTTATCTAAGCAGTTCATTGTACTAATAAATGCTGGAAGCTAATGGCTATCACTTGAGCACATCTTGTAACTGTAGAGGTCAAAGGTAGCTCTTGGCCATTAATCTCAGATGTCTCAAGGCATTTAATATTAAAGTATTTATACAAGTTTTTCTTTTCCCGAAGTGTATATATATATTTTTTTGGGGGGGAGTCTTTATTATTGGAGATATATGTGTATATAAAACATATAAATCAACTGAAGCAGCATATTATAATTCTCCCATGGTGGGAACTTCCCAAATAATATTGTGAGATGTTAAAATCTGTTTTGGAAAGCTTTTATTCTGCATACTGAACAACAGAGGTGGCTGTTCAGGAAGAGGTTATAAAAGTTAGTTTTCAGAGGTTTTTGGCTTCCGCATCTCTGAGATTATACTAGGTTTATTGCCAAGAAATGATGTGTGAAAATCCCCTACTCTGGACCACATGATGGCGCTTTTAGCTTTGTCAGCATTAACCATTCACTCCAATTTGGTCTATAAAATCACATTTGTTTTTCATTGTTTGTCCTTCCTTCTTAGCTTCTGACTCACAATTCACAAAACTTCCCTCCTTCAAAGACTTTTCTGAGCCTACATTGAACCAAAGATGATTTATAAATGGAAACATATCACTCCCTAAATCAGCACATTTGCCTCAGAGTATCAAAACTGTATGTGGTCTATTTTTGACCATCAAATGGGTAAAAAATTTCTAACTCACAAGATGAGAAATATCATTCTGCCTTATAACCTAAACCATTCCAGGTCAATGCTTTGTTTCTAACAGGATATCAAGACTCATTTTGTGAAAGGTATTGTTGCTCTCCATGTCTTTTAAGGATAAATTTCAGATATCTTCTGAGATCTTAAAAATGAAGGACTAAAAAACCTTTAAAGCCTTTCTGATTCAAAGTCTTGATCTAAGTACGGTACTAGAATTTATTTTGAATTTCTCTAAATTGTTCTTGTAGTCATATACATATCTGTACTGATAAGACAATAAATATACTATGCTATTATGGCATATAAATTTTAAGGGACATTACTAGATTTTAGTATTTTAGAATCTGATAGATAAATTTATACTGGTGTGTGTTCATAATAATGAAGGATCAAATTCAATATTCTATTTCCAAAAGGTGTGTAAGACCAGGGTGTCCCCAAAGAAGTCAACTATAGATTGTTCAGGATATAAACTAAAATATCTCTCACTTTTCTTCATAATTTAAAAACTAGTCCCATCCTTTATCACCTTTATTTAAAAAGAAAAAAAAAAACAGAAAAAGGGAATAATACAAAATTCCAAAAAAAAGAAAAGAAAATAAGCACTAAGAAATCACTAGTTGACAAATTACATACTGTCATCTTAGAAATAGTTGTTCAAGTTATAGAATTAAAACACACAAAGTGGACATTGAAACAGTGAGACTGCAAACAGTTCTGCTCAACAACCCAACAAAAACTTAGTAATATGGTTATCAATCCTATACACTTAAAACATACATGCAGTTATATCCTTTAGAGCACTTTCTTTTCCTCTCTTTTTTACAACAGAAATTATACATTTTGGGTTTTATTACTCCTACATTTCTTATTACTTTTTTTTAGTTGACAAATTACATATTGTCCTCTTAGAAATAGTTGTTCAAGTTACAAAATTAAAGCACACAAAGTGGACATTGAAACAGTGAGACTGCAAACAGTTCTGTTCAATGATCCAACAAAAACTCAGTAATATGGTTATCAATCCTACACACTTAAACATACATGCAGTTATATCCTTTAGAGCACTTTCTTTTCCTTTTTTTTTTTATAATAGCAATTACACATTTTTGGGTTTTATTACTCCTATATTTCTTATTACTTTTTACACTAGAGACACAATGTGATATTTATAAATATGATTCTTATTTTACTTATGAGAATAGGCTCAAGTTGCCTCCATTTCAATATGAAGGCCTCAAGTTCATCCTTTTTTATAGCTGAGTAATATTTTATTGTATAAAAATACCAATTTTATTGTATAAAATCTTTTTCATCCACTCTGCAGTTGATGGGCATTTTGGTTGTTTCCAAGATTTAGCTATTACAAATTGTGCTGCTATGAACATGGGGGCACATATATCACTGTATCACCTTTATCTTTATAGACTTAAGAATTCAAATTATTAAAGCCAGTAACTTTTATTCTTCAATCAGATAGACTGTTATAAGACAGTATGTTTATCTAGTCTTTCTGCTGATAATTTTCATTTTTATAAATAAGACATTTCCTTATCTAAAAAACTTTCACTACAGCAGCAGTGACTAAAGACACAACAGCCTCAGAACTATGAAATAATAGAATAGGAATAGGAAAGGAATAGGCTAAAAGCAACTTTCTGCTTTTTCAAATGAGACAGAGTAAGGTCTAAGGCTGACAAGCAGCTCTTCTACAGTAAAACAACTAAAAACCTGAGCTACAGTTAACAAAGTTGTTCTTCAAATTGCAGAAAAAGGGAACTACCACCAGCATTTGATAAAACCAAGAGTAGAAAATAACATAGATGTTTCAATAACTTTTCCTCCCAGTTATATGCACACATCAGGTCATAGTGTAAAATGCATTTATGATAATAGTTTAGAAGTCACTGCAATAAGATATCTAATTCTTTCAGTAGATTTAAAATTTTACTTTTATTTTAAAATTTATTAATTTGCTACTATGGTAATAATTTTACAATGACTCACACTAAGCTAATAAAAATATCTCCGCATTAAATACTAAATGATACCTATTTAAAATGGGCCATATTTCCCCCCCCCCAAAAGACTAGTTCTGAACATTATTCCCTTTACCATCTATGAACAGACAGATCTTCTTTTAAGTTTCACATTTCCGCAGAACTTATATGTATAAACAACCTTTATATGCTAAATAAACTTTTTCAAATAGCAAATTCTAGGATTCTGATCCTTAGCAGACATTGAAATAAACCAAAATAAATAAATAAAAATTTAAAAAAGTAAAAGAAAGACTAAACGAAACAAAACAAAAAAACCACACCAAAAACAACCCCCAAAGTTTGTGTAAAAAACAGTGACCTCTAGTGGACTCATTAAATGATATTGGAATAATTCTTGTTCCTAACAATGTAGAAATGAGTAACACACTGATAAATCCAGATAGAAAATACACTGATATGGTTATAAAACTGAAAAATATAATACAAAATTAAGGGCTACTGTTACAGTATGTACAGTGGAACAAATGTATATTTATAGATTATTGGTTTCTTCTAATCATGTGGAAAATGAATAGACTCCTGGTCTTACTCAGAATCTATCGCTAGCTTAAAAAAATTTAGCCTTGAGATTGTTTAATGAAGGTTTTAGGTTTAATCTAGGGATTCCTTAAGCTCCTTAACTGTAATTCTTTCTTCTTTAATTCTTCTTTTAAAACAACACTATATTAAGTGCTGCTCAAAAAAGATTTGCTGGTCTCTCAGTACTTGAGAATAAACCAAACTTAGCTTGGCCTCTTGTTACTTGGCTATCATTATTTTTCTTGCCCTAATATACAGAAATTTCCTTTAATCTATAAGGGATATATTACAAGATACCACCCCGCAGAGGATGCCTAAAACTGCAGATAGTATCAAACCATACACTGCATATATATATATGTGTGTGTGTGTGTTTTTTTTCTACTCACTAACAGGTGAGTAGTGTATACAATATGGATACAATGGAAAAAGGAGTGGTTTATATTCTGGCAGGACAGCCAGAGAAAATAACTTTTTTTATCATTCCGAATGGTGTGAAATTTAAAACTTACAAAGTTTTGTTTATTTCTGGAAATTTCCATCTAACATTTTCAGACTGCAGTTGACAGTGGGTTAACTGAAACAGAAAGTGAAACCATGGCCAAAGGAAGACTACTGTGTACTCCTTATTTCAAGTGAGCCTATGTTCAATACCCCAACCCACTCCCATTAATTTTTCTTACTTTTGTTCACTATTTCTCATTAAGCGACTTCCTAATCTTATTAATTTACATTGCATATACCCATTAGAGTTGGTAAAAAATTGTTCTGCAATCTCAATTATTGTTAAACTCACAGGTTTTTCATTTGTTTTTAAGACAAGATCTTACTACATAGTTCAGGCTGAACTTGAACTTACTATACAACCCAGGCTGGCCTTGAATTCACAACAATGTTACTAGCTCAGCCTCCTTAGTGCTAATAAGACTAATGATGTGTACCACAGTGCCTGGAAACAGGTTGGGTTTTTATACATTTGTGTGTGTACTCATGCACCTGTAGCACCTGCCAGGAACTAAGCACATAATGCACATTCTGGATTTAAATTACTAGTTTAGATTAGGCAAACATACTCCATTTTCATTTTTCTTTTTTAGTGAGGTAGGGAAGGACATATAAGTAGAATTTCAAGTACAAAGTGATAGGGTTTTAATTTCTGGGGAAAAGTAGGCATTCTGAACATATGGCAACATGTAAGAAAAAGGCTAAAGGAAAGAAGTTAGCTAAAAGAAATACCAATAACTATGTTTAAAGTAAGTAGGAGAAAAAAATTAAGTAAGAGATGGCAGAAAAGGTGGTTTGGTAAATGGTTTGGGGCACAGTGGGTTAAATTTAATGCATATAGGAGCCTTTTGGAAACAAAGTTAACAATAATTTAAGAAAACACTGGTCTTGGTAGGGAATGGAATATATCACTGTTGTAAGGCTGAAATGGGTGTCTGGCAAAAGAAATATTAAAACAGGAGAAAAAGAGTGAAAAGTAAAAAAAAAGGCAATTTTCCAGTTATCTTGGACAATGCAATAATCTTATAATCCCTAGGTGAGAAAGTTGACAGTTATTTGTGAAATAGTGAACAATTTAGTCTTCATTATGTTTAACTCAATTAAGGCCATTGGTAAGTTTTACATATTTGAAACTACACAGGATTGGATGTGCAAAGATGTCTGTCATCAAAGACACTGTTATCACCACAGTTCAACTGATGTTAGTTGAATTTAGAGTGGTACAATATAATCACCATCAGGTAAGGCTTCAAACTTTCTTACTTTGAGGCAAAGCGCTTTAGTTAATTGCATCTCATTACATTTTGGTTAGTTAACATAGATCTTCAATATATTCTCACAAGTAAACATGAGTTGTGTTATTGTAATACTCTTTCAGATATGAATTGTAAGGGATATTGTTTAATCTCTTTGGACTTTCTAGACAATATAGTTCAATTACCATAATGAACTATACCATTTGTATAGAATCATGCCATTTCATTCTCTATGAGAAATTTTTCCAAATTCAGCATCTAGCAAAATACTGCAGATGTTTAAGTATTTCCCAAGAGGCAAAACCTCTGCAATGACCATAAACTTTTTTTTGTAAAAACAAGCAAACAAACAAACAAACAAACCCTATTTTTTTTTTAAATCTAGGTCTCTTTAAATCTATAAAACATTGTGCTAATTTTTTTTTTTGGTACCAGGGATTGAACTCACAACTTTGCACTTGCCAGGCAAGTGCTTGTGCTGCTGACATTGTGCTAATAAAGAGTAAATGAGTTAGTAAAACTTTTTAACTTTAGTATACATAGTTTCTAAGTGAGTTCACTTGGATTCTAAGACCTAGTATCTTCTGAAAACACTTAATATTCTTAATTCAGGACTATTAGATGATCAAGGTTCATACACATTTCTGGCACAGTAGGAAGTTAAAGCTCCAGTTTGGTGATTAACGCTAAAACAGTAAACAAATAGTATTTGCATGTATTCTGATTTTAAGTGTAAAATACGTTGGGAGCTACTGAAGCTGGAAACTAACCACACATGCAGGGCTTCCACATGGCCCGGGCATGGTCATCCTAAAAACAAAGAGTGCCCAGAGAAAGCACTTGAAGAAATTGCTTCCACCCAGAAAAACACCAAGCCCCTAGACAATCCTAGCAGTGGGGTTGAAATTTACATCATTCTTCCCAGTATTTAAATAAACATGCTACATTGGTTGAGCAGTTTCTTCTATCAGGAGAGTAAGGGCTCCACCTGACCCTAGCTTTTGTCTCTTTACCTTCTCATCCCCTTGGGATCCTTCACCCCAAGAACCTCAAGAGCTGCATGGGTTGTGGCAAAAATCCTTAATAATTATCCTTAAAATAGAAACATTTCCCCCAAAAATGTGTGAAAAGTAATGCCCTATGAAAACTAAACCTATTCTCAACTTACCTCAAAAAAAAAAGAGAGAAATTATTAGAAAAGTGAATGAACGTATATTAATAATGATTTAAATTACCTGTCTTCTTCTCGAATCCATACTGGAGTTTTGGGAATTTGTGCTTCAAAATACTTAGATGCTTTGTAACAAAAATTGCTGCAAAAAGACTGAAGAGAACATGTTAAAATTATTTTTTGTTATGAAACATAACCAATATAAAGAGAGAATAAAACACAAATGTGTAATTGAAAGAACAAAGCAAAAATTCATAACTCTTCTATTATCTTTGGTCAGAAATAAGGTACAGTACCTTTGAAGGCTTTTATGTGTTTCTCCCTAGGATTATAGCCCTCCCACATTCCCCAGAGGTAAGCACTATCATATATTTGGTATTAATCATTCCCTTGCTTTTCTTTAGCTTCATCACCTATTGTATATCCCTGTAAAACATCATTCAATTTATCTGAATGAAACAGTATTGTTATCCTTTTCTTTTGTTCAAAATTTTGTTTTTAAATTCATGTAGTTATTGCTTTTTCATCATTTTCATTGTATATTACATTGAACTATATTAGTATATTACACTTTACTGTTTATGGACAACTGAGTTGTTTCTAATTTCTTGCTATCACTTCAATGTTACTTAGGAAGTTTTTAATGATAGTTTATTAAAATTTTGGTAAAATATACATAATATGAAATGTGCCATATGAGCCATTAATTGTATAGTTCAGTGACAGTAAATTCATTCTGTCGTATCATCACTAGTATTCATCTTTGGAAGTCTTTGCACCTCACAAAACTGAACACTATAGCCATTAAACAGTAACTCCACATTTCCCATCCACTGAAAAGCACTATCTTGCTTTCTATTTATGAATCTGATTACAGTAGGTACCTCATTTTAAGTGGACTCAAGTAATATTCGTCTTTCTGCCCTGGCTTACTTCATTTAATATGTCTTTTAGGTTCAACCATATTGTAACGTGTCAGACTTTCCTTCCTTTTAAGATTAAATATTTCAATGTATGCATATACCACATTGGCTAATCCAGCTATGAACATTCTTTCACAAACATACTACACTGGTGTACACAGGCAAGAATTTAAAGAGTTTCTTTAGGGTATGTACAAAGAAATACAAAGGCATATTCAGAAACAATATGCCAAGTGGCTGGGGATATAGCTCAGTGGAAGAGAACTTGCCTGGCATGCTTAAGGGTCTAGGTTCAATCTCTAGCATCACCAAAAAAAGTACTTAATATTGTCATATTAGTCATTCAAATTTATTATATAAAAGTTTCCTATTAGTTTATCTATTATATACTCTCGATATGAATCTCTGGTCTATTATAGGTGGGAAATGTTTACCTATGGATTTTCACTTTTTGGAAACCTCTAATAAATGAAAGTTTTAAGCTTTAATGTAGAAAGTTCATCGGTTTTTCTTCCATGGCTTATAATTTTCTGTATTAAGATACCCTTCTCTGAGTTTATCATCTTTCATACTTTTTTTTTTTTTTTTTGGTGCCAGGGATCAAACTCATGACCTCGCGTTTGCCAAGCAGGCACTTACGCCACTAAGCTGAACCCCCTGGCCCATACTACTTTCAAAAAAGGTTTTCCTTTTACATTTAGTTCTTTAATCTATCTGCTTTGAATATAAACTGAGATGGGGTCATTTTCATTTTTTCCATCTGGATAATAATGGTGTCAGGATTATTGAAAAGCCCTTCCTCTCCCCACTGACTATACAATATCTCCACTGTCATGTATCAAATGTATTCACATATGTGGTGAGTCTGCTACTGGATCTTGTTCTATGATTTACTTGCCCAGATTTTTGCCTATATGCACTTTAAACTATTCAAGTTTTAATTAAAGCTTACACAAGGAATTATTTTTAGTACTACTTCAATTCAAGTACTTATAAACAACCACAAATTTTTGACATGATTCTTTTTTAACAAGCAAGGTTTATTTTTAAATTCTATTCAACATCATATTAAAAATTAACTGACACACTGAAAGAAGCCTTTAAACTTACCTTTCTTTCAGTAATATCATAGACTTTATTGGTTTTGGTAGAAATTCTGTATTTCTGTTTTGGTACCTAAAGAAAAGAAAGGTTAGCTTACAAAAGAATTTGAGAAATAAACAAGAAGTTAAATTATAAGATTAAGTCATTTACATGACATATTTTTGGCTAACCCAAGTTATTAATGATCTTACATTTCACTTCCTGTTCCTTCTACAAAGTATTATGGTACATTAAAAAAAAAAAAGCCTACATTTTAAAAAAAGTAGTACTTACAATGCCCAGCTTCTTCTGACATAAAGGATAACCACAGAATTTGATAATTGAACGTTCAACCACAACATCACTGTAGTGAGCAGGTGTGATAAACTTCCCCTATAATGAAATTAGAAGGGCATTTACTCTCAGATTAATGGAAAAAGTCATTTCTTAGGTCTCTAGTTCTTAAGAATCACAACTGAAAATACAGGGATAATAACAGTATCTATCTCACTGGGTATGGTGGTACCTGCTTGTGATCCTAGCACTCAGGAGGCTGAGGCAGGCAGATTGCTTTGAGTTCAGGGTCACATGGGACTACCCAGTGAGTTCAAGGTCTGTCTGAACTATATAGTGAGACCTCTCTTAAAAAAAAAAAAAGTGCCTACTTCTGAAGTTAAAATTACAGAAAATAAAGGAAAAGTATTCAAAGATGTGTTTGACATACAGTAAGCATTATAAAATGATAATTACTATTAAAAAACTGTCATACCAGATTAAACATCTTTGTACAGTACACAACTGAAATAAATCTGGGGCAGCAGGAAAAAGTGGGGTCATAACTATACCAAAACTAAATGATGACAATATCTTTTATTTTGAAATAAGTACTATTTAAAAAAAATAAGTACTATTCTAGAAACTCATCTAAACCAGAGTAATAAAATGTAATTTTATCTTTTTAAAGTATAATTTTAAAAAACAAAGCACAAAAAGGTGGTGTTATGACTCCTAAACAAAATTTTGTGCAAAATCTTTCTGCTTTTTAAAAAATTGTAGAGAATATGAAGTTGTGATAAATACCAAATATTTTCTTTTTGACTTTAAATAATCTCAATTCTTACAACTTTGAAATCTTTTTCAACAAAATATTTTTCTGTTTTTACAGGGATTGAAGTACTCTGTTGAGAATAAAAGTTTTATGTTTCAAATGAAACATTTTTGGTTTGTCTCTTTAATATCATACATATAGATTCAGATGCAGTTATCACTATCTACTTAAACATGTTTATGTTCATATTCTCCTTGTTTAGAAAAATCTCTGAGGGCATCCCACTTTCTGGGCCTCCTTCTGTCCCTCTTTGACAGAAGTTTCCTTTCTCTCTATAAATTCTTCCTACTCTTGACTTGCATTGTTCACATGTCTCTTTGTCTTTCTTTTCAATCCTGGACTTCCTTCCAGCCATCATACCTCAATAAAAAAAGAGACACAAAAGATATAATCAAGACTCGGAGAAAGCCAAGGAGAGAAAGCAAAGAGACCAAAAAGCAGCTGGTAACTGGATAGAGGTAAAGAGTTTTCTTTTGTTTCATAAAAAATTTTTTTATGATGATGATTTGCCATTGGATCGATATTACTTAAGCTACTATCAACCCACTTTCTGGGGCCCCTTCTGTCCCTCTCAGACAGAAGCTTTTTTCTCTCAAATTCTTTCTACTCTTAAAAGAAAAATCTCTTGAACTATACGAAGAATTATTTTTTCAAAAAAAGCTCTGAGTTTTAATTTTTTCTCTTAAGGATTGAGAATATAAAATAAATTTTGTCATTCATTTAAAATTTTAATAAAGCTTTTTAAGAAAACAAAAGTTAATTCTGTTGTAAGTTAAGTCAAAGTATATTTTGGGTATTTAAAATATCAAAATTAAAAAAAATTAATATCAAGATTAATGAAATAACATTAAGAAAAATTTGTTACTTAAAATAGCACAAACAGAATATTAGAAAACTGACACTCATAATTATTACTATAGAGGGAAATCTAATGATATAGAAGACTAAAGAACTACAAATAAGAAATAAAATGTAAATTTTCTTAATTTTTTAAATTTTTATTTTGATTCACAATTGTATATATTAAGGAGACACAATATAATGTCTTGATACACATATACGTCATGGAATGAGCAAATCAGGATATAACATGGGCATCACTTCACATACTTATTTCCTTTAGGTGAGGACATTTAAAATTCATTCTCAGTAATTTTAACATATACATTACTTTCAACTATAGTCATTTTGTAGTGTAACTGTTTCTTTTATTAATGCATTTTAAAGTCATTATACAAGGAATATGATACAGTAGTTGCTTATTTTAAAATGCATGATTTAAAGCCAGGCTGCTGTAATCCCAGCACATAGGAGGCTGAGGCAGGAGGATGCCATGAATGAGTTCAAAACTAGCCTGGAATACATAGTGAGTTCAAGGCCAGACTGAACTATATAGCAAGACCCTGTCTCAAAAAATGGAAAAATGAAGAGAGCTAAAATGCATGATTTATACTGCATGTACCAGCATCTAATGACTGAAAATAATATAAGATTTCAATAAAAGATGTCTCATTTTGCAGAGATTTAAAGATATTATACTATAAAACTAATAATTTTTCAACACATACACACTCCACTAGGAAATCTTCTGTAATGTTCTCTTCTAATAGTTGTTCAACAATATGTAGAGCTTTTCTCTCAAACTCAGTCTTCTTTTTCACAGCTGCTTCCAGTTCTGCTTTCCTAAAATTTTAATAAAACATTAATGTTTTATTATTTTTTTATTTTAAAAAAATTTTTATTCTAAAAAAAGTTTTAAATTTTTTTATTTTAAAAAGCAAAACAGAAAAAAGGGATAGAAATGATACAGAATTTTTTTAAAAAGTAGGAAATTAACACTAATTAATATATTGCATATTACTATCTTAGAAGTAATTGTTCACAATACAAGATCTAGGCATAAAAATAGTCAAACAATGACAGCCCAAACTTCTTTTTGATGAACTAACAGAAGTTGATATTATAGTTATCTATCTTGCATACAAATACATACATATCTTTATATATATTTACTGTATAAACTTTATATCTCCAACATTCCATGCTTTAAAATTCAACAATAACCTAACCTACTATCTTGTCACTTAAGTTTATAGTTTTTAATGCTGTTACTTTTTACCTAATACTTTTAAAAAAGAACCAAGCTACTTATTGCACTGCATACAATGAAGTTGGCCTTAAGGATTATTTCTAGGTTGAGTACAAAAGCATTTACAAACTCCATTGGCAAGAAAATGAGGTGATACACATAGCCACCTTACCTTTAAGGGAGCCAAATATGTTCACTGGAAGAAAGATAGCCTACATTAATAAATGGTGCTGCAAAAACTGGCTTTCCACACACCAAAGACTAAAACTAGATCGATGTGTATCACTAAGCACTACACTAAAATCAAAACGGATCAAAGATCTAAATATTAAAAAAGAAACACTAAATCTGCTGAAAGAATAGGCAGAACTTGAAGACAAGTAAATTTCATGAACATGTATTATTATACAAAGAATCAATAACTGCGATCTCATCTTATTAAAAAGCTTTTGCACAGCAAAAGAAATCACCAATAGAATGAAAAATCAACCCACAGAGTGAGAAAAACTTTTAACCAGTTATCTTTCAGACGAAGGACTTATATCTAGAACATATAAAAAAGTAAAAAAAAAAAAACAGACCGCTCCCAAATTCAAAGACCCACTCCAAAAATGCACATCTAAGATGAACACACTTCTTGGATGAAGACATACAAATGGCAAATAAATACATGAAACAATGTTTAACATCATTGGTCATTTGAGAGATGCAAATTAAAACAAAACTGAAATTCCATCTCATTCTAGAAGCGAAATCAACCAATAACAAATGCTGGAGGAGATGTGGGGGGAAAAGGAACCTCCTTCACTGTTGGTGGGAGTGTACGCTGGTACAACCACTGTAGAAATCAGTATGGAGATTTCTTGAAAAACTTGTATTACAGGTTATATTTCATCCAACTATTCCCCTTCTGGGTAATTTCCCAGAAGAATTAAAAGCATTGTACTACAGCTATATGTGCACCCAGCAAAGTTTGTAATAGCTAAATCTTGGAAATAACCCAAATGCTCACCAAATGAGAAATGGATAAAGATGTGGTTTGTTTTTATACAATGGAATCCTACTCAGCCATAAAGAAGGATAAACTCGAGACATTTCTAGGTAAATGGATGCAACCTGAAACCATACTACTAGAAGTGCAATTTCTAAATCAAACAGGAGGAAGGTAATAGCAATTAGGAAAAATTTCATTGAAAATGGAAATAAATCAGATTTCAAATGTGTAAACATTGCATTGTCTCCCTGGTATAAGAAAGTGAAAGAGCAAATAAGGACTGAAATGTACAACAGATATTATGAAATGGGAAGAAATCATTCAAAAAGAAAGAGGAACCAGGAACTAGGGGCGGGGGGGGGGGGGAGATGGGAAAAGGGAAAAAAAAAGATAAAAAGGATAAAACGTAAACAAAGCTTTCTAAATAGGGAGGGGAAGTGGGGTTGAAGAGAGGGGATTGGAAAAAAAAAGAATAAAAATATATCATGTAAAGATATAAATTTCCTATGGTGAATATGATCATTACATGTATCTAAAATGTACCAATAAATTTAATGAAAAGATAAAAAGGTGAAAAATTTTTTCCTGTTTATCAATCTCATACATACCTATAAACAGAAGCTTTTCCTCTGATAAGAAACCAGAAATGAGAATAGAAAGAAAAAAAAGTCGACTTCTAAGTAGAAATTTGTATTAAGTTTCAAAAACTAACTGATGGTCTGGTTTGATAGAACAATCATGTTTATAAATAGTACATACTTTTTACATGGTATAATGCCTTCTTAAATAACATTGATGTGTGGTTTAGGAAAATAAAAATATTCATAGGAGGATTTGTTCTTGTTATCAGTGGGCCTTTGCTGGTCCCCACACATTATGGAACACAAAAGCAGACTACCTTACTAAACAATTAGGTTAGGACACTGGTTCTCTGTCTATCAGGATCATGTCTAGGTCCTACTGTAGGCTAATTAAATCAGAATCTCTAAGTATGGGGCCCAGTTCCTGATATATTTTTTGCAAGTGCTCAGAAAATCAATCTTACTGTTCAACAGGGTTAAGAATCACTGCTGCAAGACCAAAGATATCAGTCTTCTTAGTGACTTGTTTGCTCCTTCACTGTGCTACCAGGACTACTTTTGCAGTCCTTCTTATCCTTGACTTGCCACTCAATTCTAGGCCTAGAATATCCTCATCTTTTCTTCCCATTTTTCGACTACCTGCAGTATGCTTCCAAAAAAAATTTGGGTTCTGACAGTTATTCCAACAATCTGTTTTGCCAAATAAGGACATGAAAGTAAGAATTTTAAGGCGAGGCATGGTAGTTCTTGTCTGTACTCTTAGCTCCTCAGGAGGTTGAGGAAGGAAGATCCCAAATTTGATCCCCAATATTACCAACAAGAACTTCACAACTAACACCTATTTGCCCACTGCTTCATAAAAACCATCTTTCTATCAAAGAATGAAAGACAACACAAATTAATTTATATTGAACACATTTAACTTCATGAAAATTTACTTTTTCTCATTTCATGCCATGCCTGCCAGTCTATCATGTAATAGGATTAGTAGACAACCTACATTAAAGAATTGCTGACTCAAAGTCATCAGTCATCTCAACCTCTAAGCCACATTCCCATTATGATAGGCAGTGCAGGCAATGGGAGCAGATCACAAACTTTTTTGCCTCAAGACAACTTAATACTCTTAGAATTACAGCCTTTGCTTATGTGGGTTAAGTCTGTCAATTTACCACTTCGTGACTAGAACAGCAAATTTTAAAGCACTTAATAACCAACCCAGTGGCTTTACATATCTTTCAATGAAAAACTTTCTAAGACTGTGTAAGAAATAGCATGAGGCTGAGACCAACCAAGAATACCACATTATGTAAAGGCAATGCAACATGGAATTTATTATGCCTGGCTGCAGGTCAACAGAAGGCAAAATGGGTGTGGAGCAAAGAAGGCCTTGAAAGAAGGCAAGGGACACGAGGCAGGTAGGTCTTAGTAAACATCACTGGTCAAAACTGTCTGAATGCTTCATGCATCAGTGTGCAAAGTCCTTGTGATATCTGATGTGAATGCTTGGGTGTCTTTAGATGTCCAGGTGCTTGCAAGAGCCCATGTTCCATCTTACATCTTTTAAGACATCTTGTGTTTCTGAGGGCACCAGTGCTAAGCTGAGAACAATGCCTCTGCTGGCAGACAGGTTAGGGTACTGGGAGAGTCACGTGCAAATTGAGCCTTACAGAATGGAATTGTTTTATATTTGTGCAAATCTCCTCAATGTCTGTCTTAATAGTAATTAGCTGGATTGAATGTACTATATTTCAGTTTAAATAAATTATAGTCACTCCCCTCAACTATTTAGCTGTCCTACAGATTGTTTCATTATCTTGAATGATCTGCCTGGTGGTAGAGCACTTGTCTAGCATACATAGGATCCTGGGTTCAATCACCAGCACTACACAAAATAAAAAACAAACCAAAATACATTTGGTTTGGCCAGATGTGGTTTGTACTCCTGTAATTCCAACCCTCAGGAGGCTGAGGCAGAGGATCACCATGAGTTCGAGGCCAGCCTGGGCTACATGGTGAATTCAAGGACATCCTGAACTACATGGCAAGACCCTGTCTTGAAAAACAAACAACCCCACCCCTCACCCCAAACATTTGGTTTAACAGTAGTCCCCAAGTTGTACAAAATGTAACCTTCACATGTCTGTGGCCAGATTAGTGTTGAGGGCAGTTGCAAATCACTGTTGGAATCAGTATTAACTATACTCTTACAATTCCTAAAGCCAAGTTAGTTTATCACACAGTGTTTTCCAAAACAGATCTCAAATTTATCCAATTTCTCTATTACTGGATGATCACCAGTTCTAATGTCTTAAAACTTTTCAAACTTCAATCCCACCACTCAGTTTCTTAACTTAGACAATCTAAACTTTTCACCATTTCTACCAGATACAATACTATGTGAACAGAATTTTGTTTCTCTAATCTCCTATCCTCTTTTCTTCCCTTCCTCATAATGTCACATAGCAGCCTAGGCAATTTCTTTGAAGTTGCCAAGCCTTTTCTTATTTCAGGGTCTGCACATATGCTGTCACTGGTGGCTGAAGTCTTTCATCACTACTTATTGCCTGGTGAACATCTACTTAGCCTTCAGGTCTCAGTTTATTACTTACTTTCTTAGAGAAGTCTTTCCCTGAAGACCCAGCCAACTTTCATCTAAATTGGGCTTATCAGTTCCTCATAATATCATGGTGTTTTTTATAGCACTCATTATGATTTGTAATTATGCATTTATTTGATAGTTCTCTGTTACACCAGGCAAGAACTATATCAGTTTTGATCAATATCATAGTCACATGGCCTAACCTAAGTCTGGAATAACCTATGATCAGTATATAATTGTAGCTTGTATACAAATGTCTCTACCAAGTCTCATAGGGGGAGGGCAGGGTTTAGCATGGCTGAAATAGAGTGTGATGCTGGGATTAGGGTGTGAGTGCTGCACTTGCCCTAGGGCAAGTAGCCTGCATACAATATGAGACAGAGTCTTGACTATCCTTGTTGCTTTTGTTGTCTTCTGCAGCCATGAACTGTGGCCCGTCTGCCATGTACAATCCTGCCCTGGAGCTGGTAGATTATGGACTAAAACCTCTATAAACTGAGCAAAATAAATCTTTCCTTCTTTAACTTTGGGTGTAACATATTTTGTCTCAGCAACAAAAAAATTAAGACAATTTTTTAAAAAAAATTAAGACCAAAGCCAATAAAAAATTGTCTTCAATAAAGTGATGTTACACATACATGTATATATACATATATATATTCTATATACAAACATCTATTCTAGAAACCTTTTGTGATATAATATTTTGCCTCTAGGAGCCAAAAAACAGTATAGAATATCTTTTATTTTTTTTAAATAAAAATCTGGATTTGATGTAACAAAGAGAAACAGTTTCTTGGACTGCTAAAGAGAAAGACTTGGACTGTGAATCTGACATACACAGCAATAAAGAGTATACCTAAATAGGTGGCAAAGGAGCACCTAGGTAATTCAAGAGTGTTCCCACAGACACTCTTCGACAGATACAAGCAGTTCCTAGTTTTGATTTTCTTTGTCTCTCATAATTTTCTTCAAAAACAGGACTACTATTTTAAAAACGGATTCGATTACTACCATGAGTTAAAAGATAAGTGGATGCAGTTGTGCAAGTAGTTCTCCTACCTTTTAGAAGCATCTTCTTGTCTCAAGACACTTGTTTGTTTAGTATCTACAAATGAACAACAAAAAAAAAATTCGTCAGTCTGGGCGTAGTGGCCCAAACCTGTAATCCCAGTACTCTGGGAGATTAAGGCAGGAAGATTGCCCTGAATCACAGGCCAGCCTGAACTACCCAGTGAGACCCTGTCTCAAACATACTTTTATAAAAACGTCAAGCTTTCCCAAATGCATTAAGTGCAAGTTACATTCCTGCATAAATAAATAAACTGTAGACTTCTCTTTGCTATACATTTTTCAACCCTGTGCGCAAATCGAAATGAAATACGAATACCTGATTTGTTTCAGTAAATTGATTTTCCCTTGATTAAAAATGATAGCATTTAGGCTTGAATTTTTTATCGCAGTTGCTTAATTAAAAAAATCTGTATTGTGCGTACTGCGTCTCTTTAGTCTTCCAAATGTTGGCTCCCTGGATTAGGGAAGTGTTTCCAACACCGAAGCTGCCCGGAATGGGGACTAGCCGAGGTTCCGGGTCAGAGGCACACGGCCCGCTGACGGTGCCCTGGTCACTTGGGGGTGCCCAGCAGTTCCACTGCCTTTTCCCTAAGAGACTGTGGCTGCGGCCCACGCAGGGGGAAACCCCGATTCTGCAGTAAAAAGGCGTGGGGAAGTCTTTCCCAGAACCGCTTGGGCTCACAGCCCTGGGGAGCTTCCTCTGGGACTGCGCGCTCCTCGGTGTGGAACTTGGTCGGAGGTCCAGTTCGCAGAGTCCAAACGTGGGAGGTGGCCCTAGATCATACCTGTAGCCTTTTGGGAGGCCCGAGCAAGCCGGGGTCTGAGGCCCACAGGACGACGTAGTGCACTGTCAGCCATGAGAAGTGGCGTCAGAGGGCCGGGGCTCCGCCTCCGTGCGCCTCTCGAGGGGGCGTGGCCGGGCGCGCAGGGGGCGGGGCCGACCTCTTCTGCCAGTGGTGCCAAAAACCCGAGAGAGAGCCGCGAGGTACGGCGGGTAAGTAGATGCGGAGAGGTACGGGGCAGGCTCGGCTTAAGGTTGCCTTTGAACCGCGGAGAACTCGGCGCCGAGGGTCGATTAGGCCCTCTGCAAAACGGTGCGGCCCGATCGCCTTGGAACGGGAATCTGGAGAAATGGCTTCCTCTGGATGCCGCTCACTAGCGCACTAGAGTGTCAGATCGCCTGCGAGCGGGAGGCGCTGCCTGACACTCCGGGGGGGAAATGATGGTCGGCGGGCGCAGGCGGTGACCGCTTGAGGACAGCCGATTGCCGGGTCTCGGTGTAAGGCGCGATTTTACAGATTGGTTCGATAGCTCCGACAGAGAAGTGGGGTGGAGGACTTCTGAATCTTCATCCCCTTTGGGTGACCTGATTCTGTTGGATTCCAATTTTAGTCAAGTGGAACATTAAAAACTTCCCGAATGATTAGAATTTGAATTTTAGGTCCTCTTTTTGGAAGAAGTGTTTAGAAAAGCAGTACTTTTAACTTTTTAAAACCCTTTGCTCTGTATTTGCCTTTTCCCTAGGGAGTACTCTAGCTGGTTCTTCCCTTCTGGTACCTTTCAAAACTACCGTATACTTTTTAAAATATGCGAAAGGAAAAAAGCTGCAATAAAGCCAGTAATAACTTTACATTCGGTTAAAATTTAACATTTTCTTTTATTGTATTTTTAAATAATCAGAATGAAACGTTACATACTGTCACAGTTTAATTGTGTTTGTATAGTATTTCAGAATCAAAACTAGGAAAAATAATTAGGAATGGCTGTGGAGGAACTCCTGTCCATAATAAAGAAATGTGTAAGTAGAGTGGGTATTTGTGTGTGTGTGTGTGTGTTTTGTTTTGTTGGTTAAATTAAATATCATTCAAACTATGAACAGGAAGTTAGTTTTAGTTTTGTGATCACTCAAATTATTTATCTTCAGTCCCTGGGTTTTGTTTCATTTTATTGTTTGCTTTTTTTGAGGTGATCTCGCTATCATCGCTATGCAGTTCAGATTGACCTTGAACTCAACTATGTAGCACAGACTAGCAGTGATTCTCTTGTCTCAGACCCTCCTGCCTCAGATTCTGATGTGCTAGGATTACAGAAATGAGCCACCAAAACGGATTTAATTAGCATTAAATTAAAAGAGTTATGACTGGTGTGGTGGGGGCATACCTATATTCCCTGTCCTTGGGAGGTAAACCTCGACTTCAGGGCCAGCCTAAACTGTATAGTGAGACCTTGTCTCACAAAAGCAATTTATAGGGCTGGGCCTGGTGGTGCACGCCTGTAATCCCAGTACTCAGGAGGGCTGAGGCAGGAGGATCACTGCAAGTTCCAGAACAGCCTGGGCTACAAAATGAGCTCAAGGCCAGCCTGAACTGCATAGTGAGACCCTGTCTCAAAAAGACAAAACAAACAAAAAAACACCCAAAACACCAAATAATAATTTTAATGCTGATCTTTGTAATGGATATCTTTGGTATAGTGGATTTCCAGGTTATTCGTTAAAGAACTTATTATGGTACTCCTAATTTTCATACATGTATTTATGTGTAATTTATCTAGAATTTAAACGGATTTTTAAAAATTCAGTTGCCAAATTGAGTTTTTATTTGTGTATGTGCTTTTTTTGTGTGTGTGTGTTTATCAGCAAATCTTAGAAGAGGATGACTTTAAAGAAGAAGATTTTGGCCTATTTCAATTAGCAGGCCAAAAATGCATAGAAGAAGGGCACATAAACCAGCTATTAGAAATTATTCAAAATGAAAATAATAAGGTAAGTACAATTTTTGTGTTTATTTTTCTGTCTTGGGAAGAGAATAATCATGTGTTGCTATTATTCATCCTTTCACTTACCCATCAAACATTTAAGAATCTACTTAAATTTCTACAGTAGAAAACAAACAAACAAAAAAAGGAATTAGCAATATTCATATCTGTTCAGGTACATACAGTCTTGTGGAAGAGATAAACATGCAAACAACTAGCCATCAGGAAGGCAGAGTAAATAAGTACTGTACTTACAGTATAAATAAAAGGCTTTAGAAGAAACAGGACTATTTCTGGTTAAGGAGATCAAAAAATGGTGTGTAAATCAATTTACATAAAGAAATATAAGTAGACTACTAGTTATTCATTTCTCGTAATCAGCCCATTTTCTTCTAGCCAGAGGTATATGGGAAATCACATTTTAATTCAAACAGTATTTTATGTATATAGAATCAGAACAGGGAGAGTTAGCCAATATCATAAAAGTATGAGAAATAATTCTACCATGGGAAAGGACCTATTGTGGATCATGAAGAACTTTTTCCTGGGACACAATGTTAGTGACAGTGCCAATTTTTTTGTTTTGTTTTGTTTTGTGCTGGGGCTCAAACTCATGACCTTGTACTTACCAGGCAAGTGCTTGAGCCACTGATCTAAATCCCCGGCCCCGACACTGACAGATTTTGTCTTTGGATTCTCTTTAATAGCATTAGAAAGACTCCTCCTCCCCTGAATATTTTTTTGTCTTTATAGTGGTATTTATTTTGTTTATGATGTCATAGTCTAGTCATGCAGTGTTGTGGAGGATTCCTAAATTGTTTTTCCTTTTTCTTTTGTAATGCGGGGGATAGAACCCAAGGCAGCAAGCACTTTACCACTGAGCTTGACACCCCTAGCCAATGACTTTTTAATCACACATTGTTGTATATTTTCTTAGTTCGAATGGCTTATCCCTTTTTAAATTTTTAAATAGCTTCGTAGTTTCAGATATAGTAAATTTCATGTTTTTCATTTCTCCATTTTTTCCAAATGCATTTTCAGAAGACAACTTTTGAGATTATCTAGCTTTTAGCTAATACTACTACAATTAATAATAATATTTAAGTTTACTTTAGTTAAGTGCACATCTATTAACTTTTTAGCCTTCCAAATCCTGTAAGACAGGTAACATTTTGTAACATCTGTAATTCAAGCTTCTTGGGGCTGCAGCAAGAGGGTCACTTTGTCCAGCATCTTCCTTGACAACATCGTGAAATCCCTATCTCAAAGAAATTTTTTGTTTTCATTTTGTAAATAAGAAATAATCACTGAATGATTAAATGACTTCCTCCAAATATGCTCAGCTTTTATGTGACATGTAGAGTTCAGACTCCTGCGGCTTAGTTTTGGATTTCTTAACCACTTTGGTTAGCACCCAGTAACACTTAAAAGGAATTTTTAGGGTAGAATAAAAGACACTTGAGATGGTTGGGGTGAGAGAGGATGAGGCATCAAGGATGCCTGGGTTTCCAGCCTCTGAAAGGATAATACATTATATGATGTTCTGAACAGAAAAAGGCAAGACAAGTATGAAAGAAAATGAGATGACTTTTACAAATTTTATGTTTAAGTTGTAGCATACACTTAGAAAGTAAGGTTTTGAACTCAGAAAAAAGAGGAGATTTAGATGGAGGTTTATTTCAAGATTAGGTAATTGAAGCATTGGGGACTTAAAAAAAGAGTTTACCTGAGTCCACAAAAAGGGAGAGGAGAGGCTGAGAGTCTCCCCTTGAGGAATTAAGGAATAGCTGGGGAAGAAGAGGCCACCAAAAAGGTGAGGGTCAGGAAGGCATCAATGAGAGGGAGATGAGAAGTGTAACCAACTTCTGCAGGCATTAAACGCCTCAGTGCTTTATATTTAGCATGTTCTAATTAACTGATGGGATTTAAGCATAGTAAAGCTTAAGCTTAATAGCTTGAAAATCACCTTCCTAATGTATAATATTTTAGATAGGATAATTCTCTGTTATGAAGAACTGTTCTGTGCATTGCAGGGTGTCTAGCAACAACCTTGGCCTCTACTTGTTAGATATCAGTGACAACCTTCCAACCCCTTTTAAGTAATACCTATAAAACTTGTCTCCAGACCTTGCCAAATGTCTCCTGGGAGGTAGGGAGCAAATTTACCCTCAGTGCAATACCACTAGAATACTGGTTAAAGCATGAGGATAGGAGCTAGACAGACTTAAGTCCTGACTCTGCCACATTTTAGTTCTTGAACATGAGGGATGTTGTTGGTCTCTGATGTTTGGCATTCTTGTCTGTAAATTGGAGATAACAATCTTATTCCATGTAGTAGTTAGCATTAAAGAGTAATATAAGCTCCCTTAACAGAAGTCAGTATTTGCCTTCATAGCTATTCACCACTCTCCCGTCCCACTAACTAAAGTCATGGAGCATTTATGTAGTGATTAGATATACTGCAGCTGATAATTATATTTATAAAATAATTTTTAAAAAGTTTTGACACCAAAATGCATGCTTGTAATCCCAGCACTGGGAGGCTGAGGCAGGAGGATTACCATGAGTTCAAGGCCAGTTTAGGCTATGCAGCAAGGTCAAGGACAGCCTGAGACCCTGTCTCAAAAAACAAAACAAAAAAATCTTGGACTGCAATATTCAGAAATCTTAAATCTGGCATTCTTCTTTAGAGTTATTATTCAAAGGATCATTTATAGTGAAGAAGTAGGCCTGTTTAAAAGGAAAGAAGTATGTAGGTTGGAAGAGTACTATATTTCCCTGAAAATTATAATTAAATATATTAATAAATTAAATGTTAATTCAGTATATTAATTTTTGCTTCAAAAGATACAATAGGGCTTATTTTTAGAGAGTGGCCTGTTTTTTTCAGGTACAGCAGTCTACATTTATTCATGTACAACAATCCACATTTATTCAGTTATTTATGTATAAAAATCTGCATTATTCAAATACAATCAGATCTTCTGGGATATTATCATAACTGTCCGAACTCTGAATTCTGGCTTGCATTCCTTGCAACTCCATTTCTTATAGAACCAGTGTCTCTAGTCTCTTATGTCCAGCAGTAAGAGCTCTCCTTAATGAGCCTGTCTTCTTCATGTGGCCTGCTCATGGTATATTAATACAATACAGGACATAATGAATTATGAAGATTCATATTAGATACAATCATGTCCATTCGTTATCAAGTTTCCTTTTTTTGTGCCTTGTCTTTGAGATAAACAGATGAACTAGAGACTTACTGTCGTACGACCAACTGTAGTATCTGATCACATACCCTAATATAGTTCTCCAGGAATTGTTAATCTTTGTACCTTTACACATTGCTGTTTCAAAAGCTTGAATGGTTTTTCCAGAGAGCTGTGCCTCAGATTTTTCTGTTTCTCCAACAATGCTTAACTTAGCTTTTGGGAAACCTCTCCTGCCTTTCCTAGATGCATATGACTATTCTTCCTCATACTGTACCTTTATTATAAGACTGGGATCAAGAGGAGGTGTTGTAGGTGTCATTTAATTACCTTCTTAGATCTTTTTTTGAAAGAATCATCCTAGAATGTAGATTCTGAGAATGGAAATCTTACTTGATATGGTCTTCACTTTATTTCTAGCACCTAGAATATTATATATTTGGTAAATATTAATGAGTTGAAAAAGAAAGGCCAGACAACTGGAGTATATTATTTGTAATTTTCAAAATCAGAGGTTTTGGTAATGGAAGTGAATCATTAATTATACATTTTTATTTGTATGGTAAGTATTCTGAAATTGTTTTGAAAATAGAAGCAAGTTATGTGTAGGAAGGAAAATTAATGAAGTCACATCTCCTTTTATATGTTATAATTATTATATTAGAGACTCCCCAAGGAACCTTAAAGATATAGAAGCATTGCTCTCTATATGAATCAGAACAGAATTCTGTTAAGTGCTTATTCATCTTAAGCAAATTAATTCTTTTGTAAGAAATAGAGAAACTGTTTGAATCCCGGGAAAGACTAAGTTACCTGATAAAAAGCAAAGATCCTTTTGTGTTTCTTCAGTGGAAGTGTTAAACAGTTTTAAAAATGTTAATATCTGTTAACAGCCAACTCTAAAAAGTCAGTGGTGAAATATTAATAGGTCTCACTTGCCTCCTGTTTCCTATTTCACAGAAAATTCAAAGTTCTTCTAAATTAGAGAAATATACTGTTAGAGTCCTCTAGGTGTCAGTGTTTTATGATAAATGGTTTTACAGATCATCATCAAGACTATGGGCTGGAATCTTATTGGTCCTGTTGTTCGGTGCCTTTTAAGGAATGATAAGGAAAATGATGAAAGAAAAAGTTATTTTCTAATGCTTGATTTACTGGTCAAGGTAAGTTAATAAAACTAAGTTCACTTTGTCATAGCATACACTTATATTACAATTTCCTTTAATATTTAATTTTTATAGTTTAATAAGAAAAATTTTAACTCATGAAAATATATGAAGAAGAAAACTGGAGAAGAGCATAATCTTACTTGAATGGGCAATTCCATTGTAACATTCCTCAATTTTTTTTTTTTTTTTTTTGGACAGGATTTTGCTGTGTAGTTCAGGCTAGCCTTGAACTCACTATTTAGCCCAGGATGGCCTCAAACTCATGGCAATCCTCTTGCCTCAGCATGCTCTGTGCTGGGATTATGGTCATGTGCCACCATGCCCAGCCTTTTCTAATTTTCTAGATATTTTTACCTTCTCTAATTTTCTAGATATTTTATTTTATGTAATCCAAAGGAATTATTGTTGGGCTTGCTTGAACTGATTGAAGAGCCCTCTGGAAAAGAGCTTTATGTTTGACCCACAGATTCAGTCTACAGAGAGAGACCAAAAAAGCTGTATTTTAACAAGTAACATTATTGTATAGTCATAGAATTCAGTGTTCAGAGAGGTAGTTCAAATCTACACAGATCTTTTTTGCAACATTCACTACAGTACAATGTCACTGCTCTCTCCTCTGGAAGGCCTAAGTCTAGAATGCAAGTTACCACAATGGAAGTATGAAGAAGAAGCTGAACATAGATCAGTTGTGACTTAAAACCTTAGGAAGAGACCATTGGTAAAAAGGATAGTAGAATTTGTAAATATATAATGGCTTGGATAAATTCTGAGAAAAAACATTATAGGAAACTGTTTAGAGGTCAGTGCAAATCCACACACACACACACACACACACACAGACTAAACTTCTAGATATGACTCTGAAGGCTTTTAACAAAGAAGGCAAATAAAGCTAGCCATGGTCCTTCAAAGGTCCTCTCTCTTAATACTATCATAATGTATATCTATAATCCCAACACTCAGGAGGCTGAGGCAGGATTGCCATGAGTCTAAGGCCAGTTTGAATTACATGGTGAAACCCTGACTCAAAAAAACTAACAAAAAGTAAATTTAAGAAGAAGGCAGGGGCCAGGGTTTAGCTCAGTGGCTCAGTGCCTGCCTGGCAAACATGAGAGCCTGAGTTCTATTCTCAATACTCCCTCTCCCAAAAAGAAGGCAGCAGACAAGCTGGGGAGGAAGCTTAGTGGTAGAAGTGCTTGCCTAGCATGTGTGAAGCTGTGGGTTCAACCTTCAGCACTTTAAAGACAAAGCAAGTGAAGTAACCAAATATGGCCAATCAGAAAGAATATAAAGCTCATAAAATACAGAAGATACTCAGAGCTAGTCTAAGTACCCTGGCAATATGGGATACTCTGCTGGAAACTCTTGAGTATCTAACTCAGCTTGCAAAGTAAGTGAAACTCAAAGGAAACTTCTGCTCTGGTGATCATGTTCTCCCTTTCTGTACTCTTAAATTTTCTTTTGAAGAATTCTATGAGGCATTTTACTGTTAAACAAAAAGAACTGTATTTTTTCAGCATGTTTTCTTAAAAATAGTAATCACATGGCTTTAAATAAAACTTGTATTAAACAGGTTCAATTGTGAATATTTTTATAGTTATGTAATCCAAAGGAATTATTGTTGGGCTTGCTTGAACTGATTGAAGAGCCCTCTGGAAAACAGATATCCCAAATTATTCTTCTTTTACTTCAGCCATTACAAACAGGTAATGAACATTTTTATATCAGAGTACTTGCTTTACTCATGTGTCTTAATGTTTACCCCAAATGTCAATAGGACACCAAAGTGAAGTTTCTGACAAATTATTGAATACTGTGCTTATACTAGTAATAACAGTGCCAATTTGAATTTTATACAGTGTACTTGACAAAATGGTTACCCAGTGAATATTATGCTAGATACAAGAATTACCTAACTTTTTCTTTTTCTTGTGCTATGTTGTAACCTATAGCTTTTTTTGTTAACTCTCCTATCTGCAGTTTATATTTTAAATTTTCCCTCTAAACATATTTAAAAGGTTACCTCTGTAGTGTGTGACATATACAGTGTGATAGCATTGTGGTAGGCCTGTATGTTGATTAGGAAGAATATTAAGCAGGGTATTGCCCAGCCTCTATGTTGGGAAATTAGGATTGAAAAAAGTGAAGGTACATCTTATCAGTGAAATTAGGAGATATATGGGATTAAGGCACAATCTATTACTGGTAAGTAATAGATCTTGGCAATAAAGATGGACAATATCTATTGATGAGTAGAAGCTAGTTTACATTTAAGCAAATACATGTATCTCAGACTCTGATAGAGAGACTCAGAATTAGAAATTAGAGTGAATTCATTTTAAATGTGAATGGTTACAAGCTTATAAGCTTTGAACCACTTGAAATATTCAAAATCTTATGCAGAATAAAACTGCTGCCCATTTGTTCAATGCCTTATAGTTTACCATTTATATTTTGTGCTTATAACCAAAAAATATGAAAAGAATGTGTTTGTGCTTTAAGTATATAACCAGTTATAAAAACAGAAACAAGATTTCATAGCTTCTGTTGTAAGATGGTTCGTTAATTTCTACACCACCAAGAAGGAAAAAAAAACTCTCAATTAAGGTGTGATCTCAGTTATTAAAATGTGAGAGAAAAACGTTTCATATAAGTCTACGTGATGAACTTTTGTCATACATTTAAGCAAACTAGATGAAGCTTCCTCAAGTAACAATTTGGTCTGTGTTTTAGTGATTCAGAAACTACCTAACAACAAGGCATATTCAGTTGGATTAGCATTGTCTACCCTTTGGAATCAACTGTCTCTTCTTCCTGTTCCTTACTCAAAAGAACAAATACAAACAGATGACTATGGCCTTTGTCAGTGTTGCAAAGCCTTAATAGAATTCACTAAACCTTTTGTGGAAGAATTTATTGATAATAAAGAAAACAAGGAAAATGAAAACAAAAAACTAAAAGATGAATTACTGAAATTGTAAGTATATTTCAAAGGATATCTCACAATGGGCTTAAGTAATTGGTAGTTCAGTTATTTTGTTACCTGTTTCACAATGTTTTAAACTTTGAATTTTAGAAGACTAGGGGTCACCTGATATAGAATAGTTTTTTAATGAAGCATTGGTATTTTTAAAAATCAGAAAACCAAATCCATTCATTTATTTCATGTAATTTACCTATGTTTTCTTTATATTGTATTTACTCACCATAGGAAGTGACTAATGGAAGTGGGGAAATTGGTACATGTAATTCAAGGAATCTGTTTGGTGATAAAATTGTGTTTTTACTGTTGTTATGAAAAGAGCAAGAGGATCACCATACAGTTGAACATCCAGCACAAAAACAGCAGAGTACTTACTCAATAGCATTCACTCCAGAGGTACTATGGACTAAACATACTAAACATACAATGTTCACTCTGACTGTCAAGCACTTGATACATGAATCATCCAAATTAAGATGTGTTTTTAAATATAAAATACTCTCTAGACTTGAAAACTTGATTTTAAAAAAATAGTAGAATACATTAGTTTTTATACTGATAACATGTTGAAATAGTTCCGCTATATTGGGTTAAAATAAAGTATGAAAAATAATTTCTCCTGTTTACTTTTTCATATGACTATTAAGAAATCTTAAATATAGAGCTTGCATTATATATCTACTGAGAAATGCTGGACTAGATTATTGAATTACATGGACTAATAACTTAATTTTGAAGACTAAAGCTATTGTTAACTTTGTATTTTGTCAGGTTAGGACATTTATATCTTTGGTTTTATAGACATTGAATTACTGGTACTTTGTTCATTTGTGCTGTTGTAATAGAATATGTGAGACCAGGTAATTTATAATGGATGGAAACGAATTGGCTCACAGTTGTAGAGAATGAGAAATGTAAGATGAAGGTGCCAACATGTTGTGAAGGCTTTTCTGCATTATCACATGGCACAATGTGGAATGGTTAGAAAGACAGAAGGAGGGGTGAATTTATTCTTTTATAACAGCATTAATTCCTCCTATGAGGGTGGAGCCCACCTGGCCTAATCACCTATCAAAGGTGGCACCTATTACAGTGGCAACTTAATTTCAACATGAGTTTTAGAGGGGATAAACATTCACACCAGTAGTACTTATTTTGCTTTTTAATGTAATATTATACATGACGACTAGGCATTTTATACTTGGGAAGTGTTGGTTTCATAGTTAACCTATTTCTTATGTCTTAGTTGTTTCAAAAGCTTGAAATGCCCTTTACTGACAGCGCAATTCCTTGAACAATCTGAATCAGGAAATGATCCCTTAAGGTGTTTTGCATCTGAAATAATAGTAAGTACAGTTAAATTTAATCTTCTACCGTGCTATTTCTCAAACACTTTATATGGGCATGTAAATTGATAACTTATTAATAAAGCAACATGTGGTTTTTGTACAACAGATAAACAAAAAGATGGAAAATAAGACAGCAGTAATTTTCATTATCTAAAGACAAATACTATTAATACCTCCCGTATCATCCCATAAGGTAAAAAATTTGAAGATTGAACCTTGGAAGTGGGGACCATCTTTAATATCCCAAAGGAACAAGTTTTAAGGAGAAGTGTTCTAATAAGAGAAAATGAGATCACCAAAAGAGTTATATCAATATAAGAAAAGGGCTTACAAATGAACTCTAGAAGCTCCCATTACTAATAGGACACCCCAGGAGACCAAGGAAAAGAGTCAAAGAAGTGGCAGAAATAATATAGAAATTAAAGTAGTAGAGTTTCAGGAAGTAGTGATCAGTGTTGTTAAATGTAGCAGAAAAAACTCGAAAGGTAAGGGTTGAAAGCACCCACTGGATTTAGGAAGATGGCAATGATAATCTTGGCAAGACTAGTTTGAGTGCAGTGTTAGAGACATGTGAATGAAGGAATAACACAAAAAAGAAAATAGAAATGAATGGTGTGTACACACACAAACAAGTATACACACACTCACCACCCCTGGCACTAGGGATTGGATGTAGGGCCTTGAACATGCTAGACAAGCTGTATACTGCTGAGTTACATCCCAGGTTCTTTGAGACAGGGTCCTTCTAAGTTGTCCAGGCTGGCCTCATACTTGTGATCCTTCTGCCTCAGCCTCAGTAGTTAGGATTACAGAGTATACTACCATGCCTGGTTCGTATATGCAATTCTTTAAAAGAGTTTGGATGAAATCCCAGTACTTGGGAGACTAAAGCAAGAAGATTGTGAATTTGAGGCCAGTCTGGACTCTACATAGTGAGACCTTGTCTCAAACCACAAAAGCAAAATAAAATGAAAATTTGGATGAGTAAGAAAGGAAACTGGCTGTAGCCAGAGAACCTGGGCAACAGGAGCAACATAATAAGAGAGGTGAGGAGGCTTGAGTATGTTTATAGGCTGATTGGGTATAAACTATTAGAAAAGTGATTTACGGGATAACTGAAATATGGTAATATGGCCCAGGAGCAGACAGTTAGGCAAGGGATCAAGAGATAAGAGGAGAAGCCCACTGTAGTAGTACACCCTATAATTTCAATACTGAGAAAGGCTGAGGCAGGAGGATTGCAAGTTCAAGTCCCAGTTAGACAACTTGGCAAGACCCTATCTCAAAATTTAAAAATTTATTAGGTTGGAGATGTAACTCAGTGGTAGAGCATCCTGGGTTCCAACCTATTACCACATATAGAAAATAGAGGAGTGAGGATTAAGTAAGTCTTCAGGAAACTGGGGAAGGTTTAGAGTACTGAGGGGAGAGGAAGGAGATGGTAGAAGATTGTGTGTTAGTATTTGAGTGTGGTCTGAGACCATAGCTGTGGAGATCTCAGATATCCACAGCAGCACTGTAGAATCTAGTTATGTACAATGGCTTTTTTTAAAAGGGAAAGTTTCCTCTGGCAAAAAGCAAACAAAAACAAAACACATGTAGCACTGACTGAAGAAATGGAGCTTCATGCTTAAGGGGACATTTAGAATTTGAGTGTAATACACTTTTGTATTGTAGCTGTAACAAGAGTATATGTCTTTGAAAATCAGTGTAACAGAATATATTTAGCAGCTGGTAACTGAATAGCAGTCTCTTATCACTGAGGATGATTTTCCATGGTTCCTTTTTGTGTTCTAAAATGACTAATGGAATCATCTGAGATCAGATTTCTACTCCCTAAAGTTGGTAAAGTGTTATTTGGCTTTATACTTCTCTGCAATGTCAGACCCAGTACCCAGCAGGAGAGTTTCTGGCTTTTAAGGAAATCCTAGATTTTCTCTAAAAGCTTTCTGCAAAATCAACTCATTAGAGACCTGAATTACACTGGCAAAATTCTCTTCTAATCATGGAAATGACATCCATATTTTATTGGTTAAAAGCCAGTTTCAGGAGAGGGAGAGAAGAAAAGATGGCAGACTGATAGGTAGCACGATAGAGAGCCTCTCTGAGAAAAACAGCTCAGATGCTAGAATTTAACACCATGGAGAAGACCAGACGAAAGGAGAGGAATTCTCATGACCCAGGAAGAAACTGAGGAAAGAAAAAGAAAAAAAAAAAAGAAGAAGATGCGTGGACGAAAGGCTGGAGCTAGGCACGCTCCCATCACTGTACTAGGTGCATCTTAGAATCAGGTGACTCATAACCTGAGGTTGTGGCCCAATCAAGAGTGGGGATTGGTGAGCCCAAGACCCTTGGCAGGAGGAGGCACTGCAACAGGGAGTGGAACCAGTGAACTGAGCTACACAGGTTTTGGTGAGTGCTGAGACTGAGGTTCCCCAGATCAGGGTGACCGTCTAGACAACATATTAGAGTTGGGCAGGACAGGCTTGAATCGACAACTGAAGTGGCATCAGTCGGCAGCTCCTGGCCCAAAGCAGATTGGTGGGATCTGCTTGGGCTGGGCCATGCCCATGGTCAGGACCCAATGGCCAGGGACGAGGCTGTCCCAACTGTCCCAAACCTGTGACATCTGCAGGGCACACACTAATGTGCTGAAGACACTCACTGGTTGACTGGCTTAGAGGGGAGGGGCTGGCCCACATTGCCCCTATGTGCACCTCACAGATCAACAGCAAACTGGAGAGGGCGGCAATCCCCTAGCCAGTACACTTCAGAAAAACTGTAAGCAATACGAAAAGGTCCTGAGACTTTCACCATTCACCTGTCTGAAAGAAACCAGAAACATGACAAGACAAAGAAACAACAAAAAGCCTCCAACCACTGACCCAGGGAAAATAAGTCCAGGAGAGGTAAATATGGAGAAGATTGAGGGCAGCAAACATGCAATATCAGACACAGCCTCAGTGGAAATAAAGAAATACTTCTGTGACCTCATCGATGAATTTAAATCTGAAATTCTAACTCAGGTGAAGCAAGATATAAGGAGATTAATAAAAGAAATGCTGGGCACTCCTCAAGAAGATGCAAATGGAAGAATGGAAGAACCCAGAGAAAGGAGAGAAGCCTTTGATGAAAAATATAAACAAAATCTAGAATACATGAAACAGATCCAAAGAGAGTATCAGGAAATTAAAAACTCCATTGAAAGGTGGCAGAATTGCTTGAAAGAAACTAAAGACAGACTTTCAAAACTTAAAGATAGATTTGCAATGTATGATTGTGAAAGGTAGGATCTCTTAAAAATAACAAGGAACCAGAAAGTTATGATACAAAGGCTAGAAGATGATAAGAGACTTCATAATTTAAGAATAAAAAATGTGAACAAAGAAGCAGGGACAAATACAAATGAAAAAAAAAAAAGATTATTCACAGAAATAATTAAGGAAAACTTCCCAAGCATAGGAAATGGAAGTGAAGTTCAGATATATGAGGCATACAGAACTCCAGCCAGCTACAACCAAAACAGATCTACACCCAGACATATAATAATCAGGATCCCAGAAATCCATCACAAAAACAGAATATTAAAAGTGATCAGAGAAAAGAAACAGATTACCTATAAAGGAAAACTCATCAAAATCACAGCAGACTTCTCAATGCAAACCATCAAATCAAGAAGAGCTTGGAGTGAAGTATTCCAAACCCTGAAAGAAAATAACCTCCAAACCCAGATTGATGTACCCTGAAAAACTGTTTCTCAAAATTAATGGAGAGATGAGATATTTCCACGACAAAGAGGAACTGGGGGAGTTTGTGACCACCAATCCAACCCTGCAAAGAATATTGAAGGACATTCTAGAGAGAGAGAAGAAAATCACCAGGGTTCCAGGAACAATGGCAGAAAGGCCTCAAAGAAAGGGGCAGACAGTGGAATGAAGGAGAAAAGTAAACAAACAACAATGACAGAAAAACAGCATAGCAGAGATGAGGCAGAGAACATTGGTTTTATCACTGTTTTATCTTGACTGATTTTATTTGAATCTGGTATGCTTGAGATTATCAAGTCTGAGAGTAGAGGCAGCTACTCTGAAGATGACAAGATTCAATAGGATACCCATTCTGGTTTGATTGTTAACTGCCTTTGAAGTCCTATAGTGTCTCCAATGTTTTTAGATTTTATTAATAGTGTAATGCAATGCTAAGTTTATACTATGTTTGACGATATAGACAATTTTATTGAAAATAACAAGAGACATCATAGTGACTACCGTAGATCACCTAGTGTTGTGTTTTTGTATGTTCTTTTCATTTTGTGTTTCTCTAGGAATTTGTATTGTTGACTTGTTTTGATTTGTTTCTCCCTCTAATACAGAAAGGCTAGGTATATGTGTAGAGACTTATACATGTGTAGAACTTCTAAGTAGTTTACGAGAATGGATTATAGTTATTGTAAAGAAAAAAAGGAAGAGTATTCTAAAGGATATAACTGCATGTATGTTTGAGTGTGTGGAATTAATAACCATGTTGCTAAAGTTTTAGTTGGATGATGAACAAAACTGACTGCAGTCTCACTGTTTGGATGTCCACTTTGTGGGCTTTACTTTTGTAACTTGAACAATAGCATCTAAGAGGAAAATATGTAATTATCAATTAGTGATTTCTTAGTGTTTTTTTTTTTTGAAATTATGTATTATTTCTACCCTCTTTCTGTTTCATTTTTTTTTCTTTAAATAAATAAAAAAAAAAGCCAGTTTCACAGATCTAACCCACACTCATATGGAGTTAGGGGGCCTCTTAGAATCTGTCTGCTGTAACTTTTTTTTTTAAACCTATTTCACAGGGGTTTTTATCAGCAATTGGACACCCTTTTCCAAAAATTATTTTTAATCATGGGAGGAAAAAGAGGATATGGAATTACCTTGAATTTGAAGAAGAAGAAGACAAACAATTAGCAGACTCTATGGCCTCCTTGGCATATCTAGTATTTGTTCAGGGCATCAGAATTGATCAGCTGCCAATGGTTTTAAGGTAAGAGTTAGTGTTTGGTTTATTCATGAATTCTAAAAGAAGCATCACACTTTCATTTATCTATTGTCCACTATAGACATAATACCTTTAAAATGAAGTATAAAAAAGGCTATTTTTATTCTAAATGATACTATAATCTGTTAAATGTGGTAGTAGTCAAGTAATGAAAAGGGATGACTTTTAAAATGTATGTTAGGGATTGGTGGACTGTCTAGGAGTGGTAGTGCACCCCTGTAATTCCAGCATGTTGGGAGGCCGAGGCAGCATGATCTCAAGTTCAAGCCTAGCTTAAGCAACTCATTGAGACCCTGTCAAAATAAAAAATAAAAAATAAAAGAAGGGCTGGGAGGCAGTTCATTATGAAGATCTTAGTTTCAATACCTAGTACAGTGGGGTGGTGGTGGTGTTAAACCATTCTTGGTTTTGTAACTTGGGGCCACTGTGTATAGTACTAATAAGCAGGGGAACTGTCTAGGTATTCATGTTTACCTTCATCACTTCACTGCATTGCTTTGTATATATTTATATCCATTCTCACTCCTATTTAATCCAGCCTATTCTCAACACACTAGTAAGTGAAGGTTTAAGTGAAATAATTTATTAAAAATGCTTCCTCAATGCCTTCATATGACTCCTGAGACAACTTCTGCACGATCTGGTCCCTGTTTGATTATCCTTATTCATCTCCTGGCACTTTTCCTCTTATTTACTATGCTTCCATAATAGATCTGTTGGTATCTTATTCAAATGTGTTGTGAACTTTCCTACTATGGGCCTTTGTAAATGCTGAGAACTATCTTTATCCTTAAATGTCACTCTCAGTGAAGCCTGCTCTTACTCAATTTAGCTGGAATTCTCCCATTAGAATTACTTTGACCTTGTCCTCTTTTTTTCCATAGTTTATCAAGTTATTTAAAAAACAAATATCTTCCAGAGTCTTAAGATCTGTGATAATATGTATTACATATTTGTCTTGTAGGCTTTGGGTATATTTGTCTGTGTAAATTGCTGTATTTATGAATACATATAGAGGTATTTTTAAGTATTGCAACAAAGGTTACTGTTTGCTTGTTTACTATGTAATTGCTTTAATGCAGTTAATGTAATCTTTATAAAACCCTGTGAATAGAGCACAAGTTCAGAGAAAAATAACAGGAGCTAGAGCTAATATGTAGAATATATAAACAACTCAAAAAAATCAGGACCCCCTAAAAAAGGCCCAGTCAAAAAAAAATGGACAATTGAAATGAATATATACTTCTCAAAAGGAATACAGGTGACCAATAAAAACATGAAAAACTGTTCAGCATCTTTGGCTGTTAGGGAATGCAAATCAAAACAACACTGAGATTCCATGTTAGTCCAATATAAATTTCTATCATCAAGAACACAAAAAAAAAAAGAAAGAAAGAAAAGAAAGAAAATAAAAAAAACAAATGCTGGTGAGGAAGAAAAGAAACCCATCCATACTATTAGTGGGAATGTAAACAAGTATAGCCACTCGGGGCATCAGTATAGATTCCTCAAAAAACTACAAATAGAAATTCTATTTGATGTAGCTGTCTCGCCTGGAAATCTTCCTGAAAGAGTTATAATCATCATGTTACAGTGTTCCACATATACCAGTGTTTATAGCCATGCTATTCACAATAGCTAAATTATGGAAACTACATATACTCCCATCAGCAGATGAACAGATAAAGAAAATATGATATATATATATATAGAGAGAGAGACAGAGAGAGAGAATGGCATTCATTCACCCATAAACAGGAAAAATGAGTCATTGTTAAGAAAATGGATAAATCTTGAAGCTCTAATGTTAAGTGAAATAAATAAAACATGGAAAGTTCAATATCGCATGGTTTTTCTTCTCTTAAACTGAAAATAATGTAAAGGGCAGAACTGAAGAAAAATGGTAAACTTTTGGGATTTGGGAAAGGAGGGTAGGGACAAAAAAAAATTTAAAAATGATCAAGATCATATATATGTCTGTCATCATCATCATACATCTGCACTACTCTTTCGTTATGAAAATATGTATTTTACCATAGTGGATCATCTCCATCATCTAAGCATAAACTATACAATGATTCACTTTTGACCTCCAAAACTTGCAAATCTGATTTCTCATGTGCCATTTAATTTTGTTAGGCTCCCTCTACCAGCAAAATAAAAAGAAAACTTAAAAAAAAAAATCCTAGAGTGATGTGGGTGTCTGGCACCCTCAGTGATGTTCAGGTAAACATATGCCAATCCTATTAGACCATAATATGTGAAAATCCTAATTTGACACTTTTGTACATGCATACACTCCTTGCATTTCATCATATCAAGTAGCTAAATACAAAGATTGCTTCCTGTATCCGAAAATTTACATAAGGGATGTGTTTTTGGAATCCAATGTTATGCTCTTCTAACTCTTTATCACCAGAATAATTTACACACCTGTTAATTTGCTAAGCTTCCTGTAGCAGAGTACTAGAAAGTAGATGGTTAAAGTAAAAAATGTTCTTATCTCATAGTTCTAGAGCCTAGAAGTCTAAGAGGAACTGTTTTAGAAGGCTGATTCCATACTCTGCTGTGAAAAAATCTCATGTCTGTCCCTTTACATCTGGTGGTTTGCTACCAGTCTTTGATGTTCTTTAGCTTATACTTTGTCCTGCTTTCTACTTCATATGTAAATGGTGTTCTTCTTGTGTGCATGTCTATCCAAACTTCCTTTTTTAGTAGACATCAGTCATATTGGATTACCCTAAAGGTTCACTTTATTGTTACCTCTCTAAAAACCAAGTAAATATAATATTTTGAGTACTGGAGTTTATGACATAATTCAACCCATAACATTATGTATGTATATAAAGCTTTAAAAAAAATGTGTGAGCTATTTGTGATGATTCCTGCTTGAAATCCCAGCACTCTGGAAGGCTGAGTCAGGAGATTTGTAAATTCAGGCTAAGAGTGAATAACTGAGTGACTTAGCAAGACTCTGTCTCAAAATAAGAAATAAAAGAAGGGGTTGAGGTATAGCTCAGGGTGAAGGCCTTGGGTTCAATTTCTAGTACTGCTGTAAATTCATGAATGAATGCTTCTTATGTGTGTGTATACACATATTTTTATGTATTTTTTCTTTCTATTTTAGCCCTTCATACATTTTGCAGTTTAATATGGGGCATACTGAAGTCTTTTTGCAAAGGTGAGATCATTTACACAGTATGTAAGGATTAAACAATAGTATTAAAATAGTCTTAAGATCAAGGGAGACTGCCTTCTCTTTGCTAGGCCTGAATTAACTGATTATTTTATTAAACAGTTGAGTAAACCTTTTTTTCCTCAGGGGTTTCTAGGTGTCCCTTTCTGAGGTTAGCCTTGTTTCAAAAGATGGTAAATTGCTGGGCATGGTGGCACATGCCTGTAGTCTCAGCACTTGAGAGGCTGAGGCAGGAGAGTCACTGCGAGTTGAGGCCAACCTGGGCTACAGAGTGAGTTCAAGGCCATCTTAAACTATACACCAAGACCCTATCTGAAAAACAACAACAAAAGGTGTTGAAACACCTTTACCTCACTGTAACTTCTTCCATATTAGGAAGAAGTTCATGTTTTCACTGCATGGACATAGTCTGAACTGCATCAAAAGGAAGAGGCAGCTTGATTTCACATTTTATAACTTAGATAACTAGCAATGATGTCATTCAATTGTAGCTTTTTCATCAGAGTTGCCAAGAAAGGGAAAAAAAAAAATGACAAGGTAACAGGCATTTGTAATTCAGATTTAAGAATAGTACACAGCTCTCTCTTCTTTTTTGGCCTATACTATGTTTATATTATCTCTTGAGATTAGTCAGGACCTTGCAGTATTATACTCTAGGAACATTAGTCACAGTTTATCGATCCCACGTTTTCCCAGGTGAAGGAAAATTTGTAGGTTGGCAAATATCCAAAACCTCAGCCTATAAAGCAGAATTTTCCAGGTGTCTCCTGGCACAAGTAGTTATTAACTCTGTAAATTTGTTTCATTATATATGTTTTAATGATTTTATATTAATTTCATATACATTGTATAATTCATACAGTGAAAACACAGTTTTAAATCTAGTATTTTTAAGATTTGCAAAGTATTTTGTTATTGAACCAAAAACAGTCAACAATAATATATAAAATTATATCAGATATTTATTTCTTTGCACTTGCTATTAAAGATGTATTGATTTGAAATACAGAAATAATCTCTGGACAGGCTAATTTGGTCAGATGTGATAAAAATCAAGACAGAAAAGTAAATTAAGAATTTTGACTAATTCTTCAATAGAATTTCTCCTTCATATTAATGTATTTTCAGTCTTTAAATTTCATTTTTATGATTTCCTAAACAATGATTCTAAATTTATAAAGTCATTGATAAATTTTAACATTCTCTTCCAGAACAGAAGAGTCCGTTTTGTCCAAAGGATTGGTAAGATTTGTTTTCTCCCATTATAACTTATCTATTTATTAATTATTTTTTCTTTTCGGTTGAGAAAGGACCTCGTGATGTACTTTAGGCTGACTTTGAACTCATGATGTAGTTCAGGCTGACCTCGAATTTGCAGTGATTCTCATGCTTCATCCTCTGTAGAGCTGGGGTTACAGGCATGTACTACATGACCGGCCTCCATTATAATTTAAATACATACTCATGTTGAGAAATATGACTGTTGATTTTGCCTCTTGTCTGCATATATTTTAATTTGTAGGAACTGCTGGAGAGTGGTTTATTGAGAATAGAAGATAATAGTCTACTTTACCAGTACTTAGAAATCAAGAGTTTTCTTACTGTACCTCAGGTAAATAAAATGTGTATTCTAATCTTAAAAATAGCCCCTTACCTATTTTGAATTTTAAGTAAGGTCACAATTCCTCTCCTACTTTTCTACTTCTAAAAACTTTAGTGTAATTTCATCAAGTAGAACTTTTTGTGATGATAGAAGTGTTCTCTTATGTGTGCTACACAGTAAGAAAGCCAATGCCCTTATTGATAATACTTGAATTGTAGAACTAAATTTTAAATTTGATTTAAATTTAACTATTAGTAGCTACCATAATTGATGCCATCACATCTAGTGACAAACATAATTTTGTTAATTCTTTGTATCTGTAGGGATCTTGGAAAATTACACTCCTTTACTATACCCATAACTCATGTTCTCAGAATTCTATCTGAAGCATGCACTGACTGACTCACTACTAGAAAGACTACCATACACTTTTCCCCTCCTGTGGTTTATTAGTACTCTTGGTTGGTTATTATATCCAGGTATATCTGTAGCTGTGAGTGGAGAAATGTCCTAATATTTAAATAGAAAAACATGGGTTTTGTTAATATATGAAGCTTATTTTAAATGAATGTATATTATGCATATTTGATTTCACTTTCTTGCTACTCTAAACATAACTGAAAATTATGATTCACTTTCAAAATCACTTTGTTACTTGCAAAACTGGCTGTAGTTACTGTCTGTAGATGTAATGGTAGAATGAAAACTTCAGGGAAAAATAAATTTACCTTTTTTGTCAATCTCCCACCCTTATAATTTCCTACCAGATCTTTGAACTTTTAGTATCCACTCACTATTGATAACATAGTTGTTTACACCCAATATAATCTGTTTATATCTCAATTTAAAAATTTTTTTTTATTTCCAGAGCTTAGTCAAAGTAATGACACTTTGCCCCATTGAGACATTGGTATGTAAATTGGGGGGATTAAATAATAATGAGTTACAGTGAGAAATTTTGATAGTTTAATCCTTATTCATTTTATGTAACAATATTATTTGTTCCATTTTAGAGGAAAAAAGGTTTAGCCATGCTTCAATTGTATATTAACAAGTTGGATTCACAAGGCAAATATACATTATTTAGGTATGTATTCAGCATAACTAAAGGCTAAGTATGTGGCTGATGAAAAACCAAATTAATGCCAGCATTACAGTATCTAAGTAAATTTTACATGTAATTATACTATAGTTGGAGGCAATTTGTAAGTTACTTGTGACAGGTAGAGAAGGGATTTATCAAATATTTTGTATAATACACATATGTATTATATAAATAATAGTATATATCTCAGTTCAATTAATTGAAATACTCTATAAAGTTTTGCTTCTGGATCTGTGGAGAATCAGAACATCATGGCTGCAAGCAGGTGGCAGAGGAGTTGCTCACCTCATGGAGGCCAAAAAGCAGAGAGAGAGAGATAGAAGAATGATTGGGATCCCAAAATCCTCTTCAAGGGCATACCCCAGTGACCTGACTTCCTTCCAGTAGGCCCCACCTCCTGTAGGTCCCATCACCTCCCAACATTGTCATCATCTGGGGACCAGGCTTTTTCAACACATGAACCTTTAGGGGATATTTAAGATCTGAACTATATCCTTAGTCATATGTGGAGTCTTCTTTTGCGGTTAAGCTAACCAGCACGCATCTACTTCAAACAATAATTTTTGGAAGGTGTTATTATTAAGTTATAACTATGCACAAAAAAATTCAAACTGGATTAGTAGAAATTTCTTTTTGAAAATCTGGCTTTTTGCTTGATTAATCACCCTGTCTCCACTGTAGATTTATATTCCTGGAAGTAACAACACATGGCCCATTTGCATTTATAAAACTTGTATCACCATTTAGTTGTAATGCAGTTTGGTATATTTTCATGTACTGTAATTTTGTTTTCAAGGTGCTTATTGAATACAAGTAATCACTCAGGTGTGGAGGCCTTTATTATTCAAAATATCAAAAATCAAATTGACATGTCATTTAAGGTAAGAACATAGCAAAAGTACTGATTACCAATTTATTTTAATTATATGTGGAATATACAATATAGAATTATCTAGTGTAAAAGTATATTCTTATTTCTACTATTCAAACTGAATTACAAAATTTCCTTAACTGTATTTTAAATTGTATTCATTGAGCTGATAACAATGACTTTTTGTTTTTTGGGTTTTTTGGCAGGGAGGGTACTAGGGATCAAACTCTGGACCTAGCACTTGCCAGGCAGGTGCTTGTGTCACTGAGCTAAACCCCCGATACCAACAGTGACTTTTTGTTTTGTATGTGTTTCTGAAAAATAAATGAAAATTTTGTAAAGTTTCATCTATTTGTGAATACTTAGTAATTCCATATAGAAAACAGACAGCAACCACTTTGTTCTCAGATTGACAGGATTTACTCTAGATGTCTGGAAGGTGAATGGAAGTATGGATTTTTTGGGGGTGGGGCTACCAGGGATCGAACTCACAACCTAGCACTTGCCAGACAGGCACTTTAGGCCACTGAGCCAAATCCCCAGCCCTGAAGTATGGAATTTAAATTTAAAAAATTTTAATGTGTGAGTTTATTTTTGTAGTATGAAGTGTTAGAAAAGCATTACTTATCATACTATTAATTAAACCTTGCCCAATTTTTCTTTGCTTTTCAGAAAATGCCTAACAAATGGTTTACAGGACCACAGCTGATTTCTCTTTTAGATTTGGTACTGTTTCTCCCAGAAGGTGCTGAAACAGATTTACTGCAAAACTCAGATAGGTGAGGTGACTGTCACTAAGGTTCAAATAGTAAACCACCTAAAGTAACAAAATATACTTTTCTGTGGTTTTTATAATCTATGGTTAATTCATAAAATTTTAACTTTCATATTTATCAATGTATAGAAACAAAGTAAAAAATTTCAAGAATGACCAACACAAATTTTCTATCCTTAATGTACCCATAATTCCAAAATTTGTAACTATAGCATATAAGAATAAAAATTGTAGATCTCATATATAATTTATAAGAGGCTTATTTATTTGGGTTTGTTGTTTTATTTTGTTTTCCAGGGTTGTTTTTTTTTTTCCCCAGATAGAACATGTAATTTCACTTTTGTTATACTGGAATGAATGTTGAGAAATGTTTATAAGCATTTATAAAAAGAAAGAATCTTAAAATACAGAAAACAAGCGATGATACTTTCAGATATTAAGAATAAAAGGGTTTTTTTTGAGGGGGAAAAATATTAATCTACACCATTGTATTCTATGTACTTAAATGCAAACAAGAGTAATAAACTATTACTATTCCAGAAGGTGACAGGAATTTTCTAATGTCAAATGTAATTATAAAAATATTCCTAATGTTTTCACTTTCTTCACACATTGAGATAGCAGTTGATTATATAAAACAACTGTGAGTAACAAATTATATATTTTTAATTAACAGGATTATGGCTTCATTAAATTTATTGAGGTATTTGGTTATCAAAGATAATGAAAATGACAATCAAGTAAGTTAATTATTTGAAAAAGAAACCGTGAGTATATTTAAAATGCATAAGGAATGATTCAGATTTTCTTGGTATCTGTGTAAGTCAGTGTTTAATATCTTACTCAGCTACAAAGGCTGGGAAAGGTGCCATCAGTTATTCTGACTCCTACATTTAATTCTCAGAAGCACTTACCTTTCTTCATCCCAACTTCCTTTTTCTTTTTCTGTTTTGCCTTTCTTGTCTCATTGGTTATCTGTGTTGGATTAGATATGTTGCAGGCCCTAAATTAACTAATCTCATGGAGCTCAGCATATCTTTGGGTGGCTTGTTAATTTTCTTCTATCCATATTTCATGATTTAAGTCTGAGCTATATAAAACTACCTGATTATTTAATATCACTTCATCAATCATGACAGATTGAGAAAGCATTTTCAGTACTGAAACTAAATTTATTAACAGGGCCTTTTGTATAATGTGTAGGAAGTTGATTTTTTAAACTAGCATTTCATTAGAAGTATTTAAATAGAAAACTATTTGAAGCAGATTTGTCATACCGTAAAATTAATTTGCTTTTTATCTTCTTTCTACCTACTCCATTCTAATAATTGCTTTCCATACATGTGTCATCTTTATTAACTGTAAGCATCTGAATCATGTGTTATTATTCTGGTTTTTTAAAAGAAAGTAATAGAATGAAAGCAATTGATTCTATATAAAGGTGCCAAAAAATTTTTTTAACACTTTAAATCATGATTTGGGATGAAAAGTTCATGGGAAAAGTAGCAATTTCCTTCTCTCTTTACCGATTAGTATAGCAAGTTATTTGACTTCGTTTATCCCTCTTTAGCTAATAATTGCTATCATTGACTGATGCTTACTCTGTACTAGATGTTAATTTCTTTCTTTTCAACATTTTGTTGTGAAAAATTTCAAATACACAAGTAAGCTTGAAGAATTTTAGTGATCATTGATTTGCTTACCACCTAGCTCCTGTTATTATACACTACTTGCTTTATCAGGTATCCATTCAATCTCCATTTATTGTTCTTATTTTTTGATGCATTTCAAAGCTTCAGAAGTCAGCATAGTTTGCCAAGAATATTTCAGCACTTATTTCATTAAGTAGAGTTAAATATTTATCAGTTTTTTTGTGAAGTAAAATTGATATAAAATACACAAATTTTAAGTCTGCAATCACTGTTCTAATAAATGCATATATGTATTTTATCCTAAACCATATCAAATACAGACCATTACCATCATCAAAAGATGTTTCCTCCTGCTTCTTTCTAGTTAATTCTCACATGATTGCTCCATTCCCACCCCTGCCAGAGGCAACCACTATACTGGCCAGGTGTTGTATATCACAAAGCTGAAAGAAAAGCACTCTTCTTTTCCCTTCTTAGTGGTAATATAAGCACAGGAAAGGATCATTAAGTTCCACAAGGACGCACATCTAGAAAGATGTAGAAATAGTTATGATTCTAGGCAGTGGCTGGAACTTCTGACATCACAAATTAAATTCTGACTCCTCATGGAGTAGTAAAAACAGAAAGGATACAATGTAATATTCAGCATTATTAGAGGCCATGCATCGTCAGGAAGGTGTCCTTAGGTAAGGAATGAGTTTTTACTTTTTTAGTAATCAGAAAAAGCTATAACAGATAACCTGAATTGTTGATTAGAACTGATAAACTTATAAGGTGTGGGACACAGAGGCAGAAAAGGGCCTCTGGCAAGAGAGGGAACACCTGCAAGTTCAGCAGTGTATATCTGCTTTTGTATCCACGGGCAACTCCTCACTTTTATTTGATGTGAACATTCTATGGTAAAGAAAAGGATACAACCAAGTAATAGGACTCCCTTATTTAATGGTTTTTCCATATTTTTTCTCAGGCTTCAAACATTCCAAATCTTTGCCATATTAATTACCATAAGAACTAGAGAATTTAGCCAAAAACTTTGTCCAGAATGGCAACCTGACACCTTTGAGGCTGCTTAAGAGCCTGTCTATCATGGAAACGTTTCTCTCAAGTACAGTTATATTAGATCGTATATCTGATATCTAGTCAAAAAATGTCAGCTTCTGGGATTGTGGGTTTATTTCAGTGGTAAAGTGCTTGCTTAGTATGGGCAAAACTCTGGGTTCAGTCCTTAGTGACCAAAAGAAGTAGCTTTTGATTGGGGGATTGTTTTTGAAGTTTAGTTAAAAGAGAAAGAAAATGATACTCTAGTGATGCTTAGTTGGGGGACATTTTATTCAAAAGAATAAAAGTTCCTATTTTTGACCACTTAAATATACTAAGGGTAACTCCTCAGATGAAAAGCTGAATAGCAGCCAGAAAGGTACACAGGAAATTTAAATAAGAACAGAATCATTCAAATACCAAAACAATAAAGTGATTCATATTTAAATAATAAATTTCACTCCTACCATTTTGAGCTATTGTCACCTGACTTCTTTTCATAAACCATTTCCCTCCTCTCCCTTCTATGTCATCATAGCTCTTTATCTCCCTATATAAGTTACAACCACTTTCTCCCACATTTCCATTTCACATAACTTTTTCTGAATCTGATAGTGTAAACCATGATCTCTGTTGCTACCAGTTTAAATTTTTATACCTAATTTTGTCTGTTTATAGATATTTTTAGTTTGCTTTTTTGGTTTGGTTTGATTTGGTTTGGTTGGTTTTTTTGAAACAGGGTTTCACTATGTACTTCAAGGTTGGCCTTGACTCGCTATGTAGCTCAGCTGGCCTCAAGCTCAGGCTAGCCTCAGCCTCAAAGTAGTGAGATTACAGGCATGCACCACCATGCCCAGGATTTTCTTGTTTTGAATTACAATACTCTATTCTAGTGCACAGATATACAATTATAATTGTTATTCCTTACCTTTTATTTTGTATATGCATAATTCTTTCCTGTCCATTTCCTTACCCATCATTTTGTAATTTCTTTTTTTTTTGGTACTGGGGATTGAACACAATCTTGCACTTGCCAGGCAAGCACTTACGCTGCTGAGCTAAAACCTCAGCCCCATAAATAGTCTCTAATTATAAAATGTTCAGCAAAAACAGTCAAGGGATACAATGAAATTATAAGTCCACAAGTAAACATCAGAAATTTTTGAAACTAAATTGTGTAATGTATTCATATATTTTCTTCATTTAGGAAGAAAACTGCAAATATCTTGCATATGCACATATACATATGCCATAAATGTGTACATTTCATTTTTCACCAAGATTAAAACATGTCCTGGATGGAGGTGATGCAGTGGTAGAATACTTGCCTACCATGTGCAAAGGCCTAGATTCAATCTCTAGCACCACAGAAAGTAAATAAAATTTATCCCTTGAGTGGTATCTGTAGAGGCGAATGTTTCAGGTTACAGAAGCTCCTTTATATTACAAGTGATAGATATTTTGCAATGTTACTTCATAAATAAAAAGCCAATCTCAAAGTTAAAAATGGAATGCTTCTCCTTATGTAAGTGATAAAATAAAAGCAAGAAAACAGGAAATTAGAACATAGTATTGTAGGGATGGAGCATGGGATTAGGGGAAGCACAGAGGGGAGGGACAAGGGAATAACATGAAAATAATTAAAACCATTATATGCATGTACCAGTATAGCACAGTGAATCTCAAGCTACACCATTAATACCAATAAAAAATAAGAAGGAAATATGGCTGCTTTTTATTTCTTCATTTTTTTATTTATATAATTTTTTTTTATTTAAAGAGAAACAAAAGCATGTAGAGGGTAGAGATAATACAGAATTTCAAAAAAAAGATAAACAATAAGAAATCACTAGTTGATAAATTACATATTGTCCTCTTAGAAGTAGTTGTTCAAGTTACAAAATTAAAGTATACAAAGTAGATATTCAAACAGTGAGAGCGTAAATAGCTACGCATGCATGAATCTCTACATGTATTTCTATCCTTTCTGTATTAGAGGGAAGAAAAAAAACTTAGCAAGACAAAACAAAACAAGTTCCTATAAAAACATGAAACCAAAAAGTTGTATAAAACCACAGTACAAGGTGATCTACAATGATTACTGTGGTGTTTCTTATCTTCAATAGAATGTCTATATCATCAGGCATAATTGAATATAGCAGTATAATTGAATATAGCAGTACATAACAATATTAGTAAAAATAAAACATTGTAGACAGTGTAAAACTTCAAAGGCAGGTAATAATCAAACCAGAGTGGATATTGTAGTGAATCTTGTCATCTTCAGTGTAGTTGCCTATACTCTCAGACTTGATACTATCAGTCATAACAGCTTTGAATAAAATCTATCAATACAAAACAGCAATCTAACAAACCACATTCGATTACAATCAGTCATGGTAAAACTGTGTAGGTTTTATAGAGCTTTAGATTAAGTTAATAGGAAATTAAGAATGATTACTGTACTATATCCTGTTATTTTTGGGATTACTATCTGTGTCCTCAAATCTAGTACAGGTAGAATGACTGGAACAGAATATAATACATCTAAGCAGAGTAGTGTGAGTAATGTGGGTTTTAAATCCTGGTGCACTATTAACAATATAGTGTATCAAGGCTATCTATGTTAGAGATTCTAGTTATCCTTCTCTGTCTCGTTTCTGCTATGCTATTTTTCTGCCTTTGTCTAGTTTTCTCCTTCATTCTACTGCCTGCCCCACTCATTGAGGCCTTTCTGCCACTGTTTTAAAATCCTGGTATTTTTTTCTCTCTCTCTAGAATGTCCTTCAGTATTCTCTGTAGGGTTGGATTGGTGGTCACAAATTCCCCCAGTTCCTCTTTGTCATGGAAGCATCTTGTTTCTCCATTAATTTCTAAAGACAGTTTTGCAGGATACATCAATCTGGGCTGCAGGTTATTTTCTTTTAGGGCTTGGAATACTTCACTACAAGCTCTTCTTGATCTGATGTCTGTGTCGAGAAGTCAGCTGTGATTCTGATGGACTTACTTTTATAGGTAATCTGTTTCTTTTCTCTGACGGCTTTTAGTATTCTGTTTTTATATTGAATTTCTGGAATCTTGATTATTATATGTCTGGATGTAGCTATTTTGGTTGTAGGTGGCTGGAGTTCTGTATGCCTCACATAACCGAATGTCATTTTCTTTTCCCATGCTTGGGAAGTTTTCCTTAATTATTTCCGTGAATAGCCTTTGTAATTCACCTGTATGTATTCCTGCTTCATTGTTCACATTTCTTATTCTTAAATTGTAGATTCTCTTGTCATCTTCTAGCCTTTGTATTGTTACTGCCTATTTCCTCGTTATTTTTAAGAGGTCTTTCCTTTCATGATCACACATTGCAAACTTGTCTTCAAGTTTTGATAGTCTATCTTTAGTTTCTTTTAAGGCATTTTGCCAGCTTTCAATGGAGTTTTTAATTTCCTGGTAGTCTCTTTGAATCTGCTTCATGTATTCTATATTTTCTTTATATTTTTTATCAAATGTTTCTCTCCTTTTTTTGTGTTCCTCTGTATCTTCCTGAGAGATGCTTCCTGAGAGCATTTCTTTTATTACTCTACTCATATCTTGCTTTACCTGATGTAATATTTCAGTTTTGAGCTCGGCTACAAGGTCCCGAAGAAATCTCTTAATGTTCATTGAAGCCATGTCTGATGTTGCGTGTTTGCCGCCCTCAGTCTCCCTTGTTTTTCCTTCTCCTGGATCAGGGCTCTCAGGGTTCTGGGCTAGGGGCCTCCTCCCTCCTTTCTCTCCTGTCATGGTTCTGGCTTCCTCCACACAGGTCACAGTGCAGGCCCCAGCCCCCTTCCCTGTTGGCCACATTTTCTCTGAAGCATGCTGGCGAGGGACCTCCATCCTCTCCTGACTGCTCTTGTCACTGAGATGTAAGCAGCAGCTGCGTATGCCTGCCTCTCCCCACCAGGCCTGCCAAACTTCAGGGGCCTTCACCCAGTTAGTGTGTGCTAGGTGCAGGGAATCAATTTGGGATGCCTCATTGGGTCCTGGCCAGGGGCTCAGGCCAGTCCAAGCAAATCCCATGAATCTGCTCTGGGGAGGGAGCAATCAATTGAAGTCACTGTCACTCCCAGTTCAGGCTCCTCCTGCCTGATTCCAACATGTTGCCCATTTGGTCACACCCTTCCCGTGGGGGTCTCATTCCCAGCACTGACCATGGATTAATGAAGGTCCTTTCACCGGCTCCACTCTCTGTTGGGCTCACCAACCCCCAATTTCAGCACTGCTGTGCTTCCTGTGAGTGGCGGTGGGAACGAGTTTGGGCAGCTCTGCCGGCTGGCGCGGATTCAAGCTGGCGCAAATTCAGGCCAGCTCAAACTTGGTGGATCGCTGCGAAAATGCTCTGTCCCGTAATTTTTAGCTGTTTCAGTTGTAGTCCCGACGTATTTGACGAGCTTTTTTAGGTTTTAATTTCTTCCTGTGTCAAGAGGATCCATCTCCCTCTGTCTGGGTCTCTCCAGGGTGTTTTATTCTGGCAAATGAGTTGTTTCTCCAAATGAGGCTTTGTATTTTATTGCTCACTGATTGGCCATCTTGACCTCTATTTCTTCATTTTTGCAAAATCCTTTATTTTCTGGCAATACATTTCTTTGTAGTGTAGAAATGCCTTGTCTTCCTTTTGTGAGAGAGACTGTGGTGAATTCTGAAATGTATGGGTAAGTCTTAGAACTAGAAAGATTTCAGAATTATTAAAATAATCAGTGAGAATTATTCGTCAATTTAACTGTATGCAGTTAAAAGCAAGCATTTTTGAGTGTTGTTACTTTTTTTGTACATTGAAGATTAAAGAAGTCTTAAAATGATTTTCTTTGCAGTTTTAAAAAAAGATCTGGCAATTTTAATGTAAATCAGATAAAATACTATTTCCACATCTTCTTCACTCCTACCTATATCTAAAAATATTACACTTGTTCATCATATGAAAGACTTACGGAATTGTGCTTGTTTTAGTTACTTTTCTCATTGCTGAGGCAAAATACCCAATACCCACAAATTAAGGGAGGAAAGGTTTATTTAGCTTACAGTTTGTAGAGGTTTTAGTCCATAATATGCTGGCTTTAAGGCAGACTGGATGGCAGACAAGCATCACAGAAGAGAAACAGTTCATGGTAAAAACAGAGGTGGTATAGCAATAAAGGGCCTTAACAGCATCTTTATGCCCCTTTTATCTTAATCTAGACTATTTAGGGTAAGTAGCACACCCTTAATCCTAGTATCATTAAGCCTAGCATTGTACCATGAATCACTTCCAGCATCACACACTACAGATCCAGCCACCTCTGAAAAAATCCCACCTATGACTGCATAAGGCTTTGAGAGACATCTAAACACAAGCCCTAACAATGCTGAAAGAAATTATAACAAAATACTTAGCCAAATTTTGCCATTTTTTTATTACCTGTGGACTGTATTAACTACAAAACTACCACTGAAAAACATTTTAATATTTAGAGATCTTATAGCTTTGCACTGTTCATTATAGTAGACAGCAGTCACATGTGACTATTAAAGTTTTAACTGATTAAAATTTTTAAAAATTAGAGACTATTTTCTTCAGTGGCATTGGATAGTGCTATTTTGTTTGTTTGTTTTGCTTTGCTTTGCTTCTTTGTTTTGTTGAGAGAGGGTTTTGCTGTGTATTCCAGGCTGGCTTCAATTTATCTTGATCATCCTGCCTGCCTTCCTGAGTGCTGGGATTACAGGCATTCACCACCATACCCAGATGGATAGTACTATATTTGATCATTGTTTCTCTGCATGTGATCCCTATTAAAATCATTTGCATATTTGAATTTTTTAAATAAATACAAATTACTAGGTACAGCCCAGCAAACTCAATAAAAACCTCTCAGTAAAGCATAGACATCTATAATTTTAACTAACATTGTAAAGTTTGAGTACATCCATATATTATGAATTAAATATCTTGAGGATATCATTTGTATATGATAAAGGATATTAACTATTTAGAATTAAATAATAAAATGCATGTTAAAACTTGTGGGATGCACTTACATTGGTAGTCAGAGAAAAATTCCAACTAACTGCTTAATAGAAAATTACTGACTGAATTTCTAGCATGATTGATTTTTAAACTGCATGAAGATACTTTCTTAATTAGAGTATAAATACAAATATAGTAAAATAGTAAGAAAATTTTATGACAATATATCAGTAAATCTGAAAACTTTAGTGAAATGAAATTTCTTTGAAAATAAAACTAAACTGCCACTAGCAGTCTAGTAAAACAAAACCCAAACTGAGATAATTTTACCATACTTTCAAGAAACACATAACTCAGATCTTATATGTTTGATATACTAGAAAAATAGTAGTTGTAACTAATACTATGAGTTTAGTAGGACAGGATATTAATACCAAAACAGACAAAAGCCAAAATAATAGGCCACCATTATCTACCATTTTGTTTTCTACTATTTCATTTTCCCCAATTCAACTGTGGTCCAAAAATAATGCATGCAAAATTGCAGGAATAAGAATCATCTAGAATCTACCCAACATCTAGTCTATCTATGCTGAATGTTACCAATGCATTTTTTGTATTTTACTATGCCCTATAGTTTTTTTCTTGATAAGTAGATAAATGTATCAGGTAAAATGAAATGCCATAAATGAGCCTTCAGTAATATAAGATGAGAGAAGGAAAATCATTTTTATAGTCCTATGATTAGGTCTTTTGTAAACTAGTTTATGCTTCTGGACTGTGAACTTCATAAGTGCTTCACAGTTTTGTGTCTCCATCCCCTTTTAGAGGGACAGACAGTTAATGCTGACAGGAGTTGGGTATTTCTTTTCCTATAGGTCAGTTAGGCTCTGAAGAGATCACAGCAGATGAGACTCTGGTTAACTAGTCTCTCTCAAGGCATACTTTGTGGAAACAGAGTGCTCTGGCATATGTCAGATTGTTATTTTTCTCCCTATTCCTGCTAGAAGAACAAGGGGATTTTTTGTTTATGGTTCACATATTTTGAGTACTATCTTAGTTACTTTTTTCTCGTTGCTGAGACAAAATACCTGACACCCAAAGTTAAAGGGGGAAAGGTTTATTTAGCTCACAGTTTGTAGAGATTTCAGACCAGTCAGCTGGCTCAAAGGTAGGGTGGATTGCACACAGGCATTGCAGAGGAGAAAGCTCATGGTGGGCAGAAGGTAGCAAAGCAAACAAGCTAGTGGCAAGATAAGCCCCTTTCTGTCCCTCATGTTGTGTCCAGTATACTGGAATTAGGGCAGTGCCAAACCAATCAGTGGGCTGATTCAGCAATCACCCACCCTTAATCCTACACCTTTAATCCTACCATTGTACCATGAGTCAGTTACACACTCTAGATTCAGTCAGCTCTGAAAAATCCCCACCTGTGACTGCATGTAGTTTTGGGGGGACATCTAGACACAGGCCATAACAAGTTCTAAGAAATCTTTGAAATAATTTTCTAGATTATCTTGTAGAAGTAGTATAGTTTTAGGTTTTATATTCAGATCTATAATCCATTTCAAGTAAAATTTTATATGTTGGGAGGTATGAATTGAAGGGTTTTTCTTTCATTTTGATGCCAGCACTATTTGTTGAAAAGGCTGTTCTTAACTTGTGGCATTATCTTGGCACTTTTGTCAAAAATAAACTTACCAAGATAGGTGCTGTTGCACACTTAATTTTGTCATACCTTGGTGCCCAATGGATCTGAAACTCATTGAATTTGATAGGTCACACACTTGACACAAAAATTTTGTCCCAGTACTTGTCATTCATTTAGTATTCATTTTTGGTACTTGTGATGCATCCTGGAGCCCAATTAATGACCAACACCAAGGTACCACTTAATCCCAGCATTTTGGGAGACTGAGGCAGGAGGACTGCAAGTTTGAGCCCAGCCTGGGTAACTTAGCAATTTATTGAGACTCTTTTTCTCAATGTAAAAAAAAAAATGAAAAAAAAAAAAAGGGCTCATTGTGAAGGCCCTGGGCTCAATCCTCAGTACTACAATTAAAACAGCAAATTATGTAAATTCAGGTATAATTTTGGACTCTGTTCTCTTTCACTGACCTATGTCTATTCTTTTACCAATACTGCACAACCATCTTGATTACTGTAGCTTTACAGTAAGATATTTTGGAGTTTTCCTTGGAAAATACTCTAACTTGTTTTCTATTTAGGATTAAAAATCTATTAATGGAAATATATGCAAAAAAATTTTATTTACACTAAAACAGGTTCACTGTTTTAAAAACAGTAGTTAAGCAAAAAGAAGGAGCAATCAAAATCCCATCTATTGATAGTATACTGTCTGCCGTTTTAGAACATATGCTTGCACATTTGAACATTTTTTGTTTTTTCTTGAATAAAAAATGAAGTCATACTATAGGAACATACTGTTTGTAACCTTTTTCCCATTCATCGGTACATACTGAGAACCATATTTTAATGGTTGTGTAGTTTTCTGTTATATGAATGTACCACAACTTACTCGTCTCCTTTTGTGAAATGTTTTCATGAATTCCAGCTTTGCACTTATTAAGCATTATTTTTAAATACATCTTTGCAATAGAGTATTTATAATGTACATCTTTAATTATTTCCCCAGGATAACTTCATAAGTATTGAGTGAAAGGACAGCACATTTTTGAGATTCTGGATTCTGATCTAGTTCATCCCTATAAACAGTATTTTTCCTTGCAGTATAGGAGAATGAAAAGATCAGATATAAATGTTAAGGATGTGAAAGTCATTAATAGTATCAATTGTTCAGCATAAATATGCGACGATTTGAAGGACTCTAAAAGCACATACTACTTGTATCAAAATAAATTCATTACAAAGTAGGTTTCAAGTGGTCTGTTTTGTTGTTACAGTTAAGGATAATTATGTTTTTTTACCTAACACATTTTCCAGTGAGAGTATCTGGAAACTTAATCCTAATAGATTTTCTTCTTCCTCTGTTTTCTTTCTTTTTAAAATTTTTTAATTAAATTAAGACTTCATTACATCCTTCCTTTAGTACTGTAGAAGGAAATGATTTTGAAATGAGAACATCGCAAATATGTAACAGAATAAGCTGCCCTCAGCAAAGTCTCCCTTTATATTCATTGGTCACCAGGGAAGTTCAAATTAGTATTTTGTAGTAAATTTCCCACAAGGAAAGAGCCAATCATGTGAAAGTAAGTATGGTAATGATATTGAGAAGTCTAGAGAGCCAGCAGCACAGCACCTACATGGCAAGCCTGAGGCCCTGAGTTTGATTCCCAGTACCAAAAAAAAAAAAAAGTCCAGAATTGAAGACCTATTTAAGGTACAGTCATTGCAGAAATGGTATATGGGGAAAGAGAAATGTTTCAAAGTGTGAATTATTGTCAAATAATTTTCTCAAGGATGTATGTTACAGATCTCAAAATGAGGAACTATCCAGTGCCCTGTGTACATTTTCTTTTAATTGGTATTTTTTGTTTTGCTTGATACTCAACTAGATATAATAACAAAAGTAAACTGTCTTGAAAGCAAGGATAGTGTTTCATTCTGTCTCTTTACTCTCTATGCATGGATAATAATAGTAGGCTATCAGTATGTGCTGAAACAAATAACTAATTCTTTCATTAATTCTTCTGACAGACTGGATTGTGGACAGAACTTGGAAAGATTGAAAATAATTTCTTAAAGCCACTTCATACAGGACTTAATATGTCAAAAGCACACTATGAAGCAGAAATTAAAAATAGCCAAGAAAATAACCAAGGTTGGTAATAATGCATTTTCTTTTTAGTTAGGTCTAAAAATTACTCAGATTTTGGAACTGTTACATTCAAGATAAAAACACTTTAATTCATGTTCAGTTTATACCAGACGAGCATTATTTATGCCAAAGAAGAACCACAAGGGTTAAATCATTTCACTTATAATTAAACTGGTTCTTAGCAGATCTCTAAGCCAATTAACACTGAAATGGGGTTAATAAAGATTTATACCAAACTGAAGCATTATCTGTTTCAAAGTCTTAAATTCTGATTAAGAATGTGGTTGTATGGAGGTTAAGGCAGGAGAATCACAAATTCAAGGCCAGCCTGGACAACTTAGAATCTGTCCCAAAATATAAACAGTTTGTGGTGGAGCACTTGTCTAATATGTGCACAGCCTTCGGTCCAATCTCTAATAGTGAAAAAAAAAATTGTTTTAAGAATGTAGTGATGTAGGTCAAGGATTTAGCTCAGTGGCATAAGTGCCTGCCTGGCAAGCACGAGGTTGTGAGTTTGATCCCTGGTACCAAAAACAAAAAAAGTTATAGTTGTGTTACAAGAATTTTCCTTTTGTGCCATTATACTTTCTTTTGTATTGCCAGGTCCACTTTTGTCTTATCCTTAAATAAATCTGTACAAACTATGAAAAGGAATCTTAATGCAGACTTATTTTAAGTCAACAGTTCTGTTATAATAATGTGATCTTTTCCAAATATCTGTGGTGATATTTTTATAGGCATTATTAAAAATATTATCTTTTTTAAAGAGCTATAATATCTAATATAAAAATGAAGGTTCTTATCTACAAAAGAATTAGTTCATACATTGCAGAATCTAGTATTTGCTTATATTATTTCCTTATATTAAATAAGATTTGATAATTCATACAATAACTAAAACATTTAAGTTACTAAATGATGGAAATAGCTTATATTATTAAAATCTGAGAGTTGTTTTAATAGATGAGTTTGATGTGATTTTTCTTCTCTGACAGCAGTCCAGAAATCTAAGGACCTTTGTTCTGTAACTATAGGTAGAGAAGAGATTCCTGATATGCCTCCTGAAATGCAGCTTAAGGTGATCTGATATTTTCTTAAGCTATACCTGGCTAGTCTTTTCTATATTTTATTTTAAAGGCAGCATTAATAATACTAATTTTTCTTGGCATTGTAGGTCCTACATTCAGCTCTTTTCACATTTGATTTGATTGAAAGTGTTCTAGCTCGAGTAGAAGAACTCATTGAAATAAAAACAAAGTCTACCTCTGAATGTAAAATGTTGGAATAAAGTAAAAGTTCTACTTCCTAAATAAAAATTGATAAAACACTGTTTTCCATTATGCTTTATTTAGTACCTTTATAAATTTTTTTCTGCAAAAAAAGGTAGCACTAGAAAAGAATGTACCCTTTTTCAGTAGTCAGATTGTATAGAAATACATTATGGATCATGGATTATGGTTTTAAAAGGTAAAAAAGACTACATTTGAAAGTTTGATACAAAGTAATGTTTTGTATTTCATAAAATGGAGTTGAAATGCTTTACTCATTAATATAGTTGTGCATTTATAAAAAGATGGATACACTTTCTGCTTAAGTGCTGTGTAACAGTTTAGAAATCCTAGTGTCAGTTTAGATATCACATTACTATAAAAGTTATGTGCTAAAGACAGTTTATTGGTTTTTTTAGCTTCCCTTCATGTACCTCAAGAGCAGTCTTATGGAATAAAGTCCTTTCACAATCTCTCTAGCAGTTAATGTGAAAGCACCTGCTAAAAATAACTTTAGATTAAAGGCTTCCCTGTGGAAAACCTTAAGTGTGTGTGTTTCCTTCCTTTCATCCAGAGAGCTAATTAGAAAATTCTGTATTTTATTTGTTCCTATTTGTCCATCCAGCTTAATTTGTATCAAGAAACTGAGTTTTAAAATATATATGTACTAATTTTTGAACATTGTAAAAGGAATAATCAGTCAGCAGAAATAAAATAGCATTTAATTGAATCCATGTTATTTTAAGGTAATATAAACATCTTTAAAGTAAATATTGTAACTTAACAGGTCTGATTATTTTTATGTTCTTCCAAAAGAAAATTTGTAACTAGTTCTCTAATTTGGGTTAATTGAATCACCAATCAGCTTTATCTTTTGAAGTGTTTTCCAAACAGGACTTTGTTCTATGATATAAGCTTTAGTTGTTATCATTCTGTAGCAGATACTATCCATATATGGTTTGGAGGTAGTCTGGAAGAAGATATAAATGTGCAGCATTATTATAGAATCAGTCTTTTTTTTTTTTTTCAGAATCACAAAAAGTAAACTTAACTTTAAATTCACTCAGCAAGTATCTCATGATCACCTTTGTGCTAAAAAATAGACAATATACAAGTTGTTAAAGTAGTAAGTACCTGATTTGCCTCTTGAAGGAATTTCAAACATACAAACCAAAAGGAATAGTACAATAATTACTTTAATGGGGCTATGTTCCAAGTGTAAGAATAAGCAAGACCTAACTCTGCCAAGGGTAGTTGGGAGGTGTCTAGGCACATTTTATAAAGGAAGACAAGCATGAAAAGATAGTGAGCTAATGGAGAACATTCCATTTAAAAATATGTTTGCACTCAGACCATTATGAGTGCCATCTGACCAGTTTTTCTCTTCAGAATTCAAAGGAAGAGATAAGTAACCTACTGGCCCAACACAATATACATATGGCCAAATACTCTTGTGGTTCAAAATGAATCATAAATGGGTAGTGGTTACCAAAAGTAAATTGAGAGGTTGAGTTCAGGATTGGGAAAGAGTTGTATATGTTAAAAAAGAGGAAATAGGAAGCGCTATAAAAGATATAGCTGCATGTATGTTTAGGTGTGTGGGATTGATGACCATATTTCTAGGTTCTTGTTGGATTGAACTGCTTTAGTGTCCACTTTGTGTGCTTTAATTCTGTAACCTGAATAAATATTTCTAAAAGAACAATATATAATTTATCAACTAGTGATTTCTTACTGTTTATCTTATTTTCTTGAAATTCTTTAATATTTCTACCTTTTTCCTGTTTTTTTTTTCTCTTTAAATAAGTAAATAATAAAAAAAAAAGCAACCTCTCTGAGGTAAACAGAAACAGGGTATTTGTCAGTCCTGCTCAAGAGGGTGTGCAATCTGAAACCAAACACTTGAAAACATAGTATCATGTATCTTTTCCCTGAGTGATTTACCTTAGCTATAGTGCACATAAGCTTGACAGCATTTGCTGTGTTGTGTACTGGTAGTATCCGTAATTTACTTCCCAGGAATCTGAAAAAGTAAAATCCTAAGTCACACAGACTATATACCTTAACTGACATTTATTGTCTTAAAAAGGTATAAAGAAGAGACAACTCTGTTGTTTACTGTGTGTTTATTTATTCATGCCCTGCCTTATGTCATGGAGGGGGCTTTATAGCCACAGCTTTACTTTTGGTCTTGCAGGAAAAATCAGCATGAACTCTGACCACCCTAAATCATACAAAAGCTATTTGTCCTAATTGTTATTAAATATGATAAGTTAACATTATAAAATTTATCTTCTAGCAAAACAAAACTTAATTGCTTGAATTGAGAACTGAAGTAAACAACACAGTATAATAAAATGTTTTTAGTTCTATTCTTCCATACCTTTGCTGAATCTTGAATATCAGTTTCCATTCTTCATGCCCATAAAGAGCAGCAAACAGAACCAAAAAACTATTTTGGTGAATGTTAAGAAACTTCTCAATTTTGGTTACAAATAGTTCTTCAGCTGACATAATGTATTCTTTTGCATCCATCAATAAAAATGCAACTCCTAAAAAGGTGAATGTTTAAGTCAGTTTTTCATACATAGCAATTTTGCAAACAAAAATCAATAAAATATAAGCTCCCTCTATAACACGGGGATAAGAATTGTTAGGGTTAAATAATGTATATAAAGCAGTTAAAATATATAGTAGGTCACCAAAAATGATTTAATTTCCCCTGGAGGACTCAGTTAAACCAGAAAGAATGAGTATTGAGGCTGGACCATTTTCAGATGAGGTATATTTCAAAGAAGTTTTGAAAGCATTTATCTCCCAAAATCTCTGCCACAGTATTTGCAGCCAATAAAATTCCTTTACCTCTACTTCTGTCTTAGTCACTTGTCACTGGAACAAAGTACCTGACATCCATAATTTTAAAAAGAAAAGGAGAGGTGTATTTTGGCTCAGTTTATTTATTTATTTATTTATTTATTTATTTATTTATTTTCCCAGCAGATTCAGTCCATAGCCTGCTGGTTTTAAATTAGGAAGGGCATGGTAGAAAAGTCAGGTGAAGGAAAGTTGCTCATTTCCTCATGGCCAGGAAGCATTGAAAAACAGGAAGAGCCAGGGAAGGAGAAATACCCTTCTAGGTCACACCTCAGTGAACTGCCACTAATCAGGTCCTAACTCTTAACAATATGTACTTAGCTACTGAACACATTAGTGGATGACTCCATTGATGACTACCACCCCCATGATCCAATCACCTTCCAAACTCTTCCTCTGAACACATGAGGCTTTGAGAGGAGATTCAAGATCTAAACCATAACAACCTTTTTATCACTTCTATTATTTCCCAACCACAAGTAGAACTGCCCTCTTCCCATTGCCTCAGTTGAACACAGGGACACTCTACTGCTGACCTATACCCCTATGCCTATTTATTTATTTATTTATTTATTATTTCTTGAGACGAGTTGCTCAGTTGCCTAGAAAGGACTTGACATTGCTACCCTCCTGCTTTAGTTTTCTTAAGTGCTAGGATCACAGGCGTGCATCACCATTCCCAGCTAGTATCTGATTGTTGGGAAAGTGGCTTTTTCTATTATTTTCATCTTAGTTCCAAAGCAAGTAGTTGTCCCCATCCCCTACCACACTCCATTGATTCCACCTTATTTAATAGTTTTAACTTAAAAAGGAATGCTGTATATTCTTTATTGGGCAAATGCACTGTTTTTGCAGCAACAATGAACTTTAATACATTTCTCTCAAAAGATAACATCTTAAGTTATAAAATGGTAACTGAATTGCAAAAATTATTAAAATTTGTGTTCATATCTCTATAAGAAATTTAAACAAAGGCAGTTAGCAAATATACTGTACCAGAAACAGAAAATATAATTGATCCATTTTCCACTGAATCTGAATACCGAATCTTGTGGTTTTGATTTTCCAGAGCAGCTGCAATTTCATAATTCTTTAAAAGATTTTCAGAAATACAAACATAAGACATGCTTACAACAATCTTTATTTCAGTCAGTGAAAAAAATTAAAAGAATTTTCTTAGCTTATTTTGTAACTATACCGCTTAAAGATTTAATCATCAAAAGACAAAATCTCTATGAAGAAAAAAATTTTTAAAAGGAGAGCAAAAAATTTAGTCCTGAAACACTAATTGTAGGTTTGGAAATGATTGGTTATACTACAGCTACATTATTTGAGGACAGAAATTAACAGTACTAAGCAACCAAACTAAGAGAATGAGGGCAAATGCAAACTTTTAAAAATAACCACCTTGGAATGATTCTGACATCACTAGTGAACAAGTACAAGATGAGTTGTGTTTCTCAGATGTTGGTTATAACCACAATGAGCCAGACACACAATACACAAGAGACAAACAATTTTCCAATTCATTTGTTTAAATTAGTTACTTACTGGTTTAAAAACTAACATCTCAAAAAATAAAACTTAAAAATTAAAAAAATTAAAATTAAAACTAACCATTTCAAAGTTTACCTAATTTCCTATTCTAGCCGAGCAATTAGATCACGTTACCTAAGACAAAAAATTTAAGTGGTTAATAACATTTCCTAAATGATTAAAACTCAAACTTGTTAGTTTCAGGTAGATTAAAATCCCTTAAGCAGGCTAATTTTATTTTCTTCCTGAACATGTATATTTTAAGCTCATAATCAGAAGTGATATATAAAATATATACTTTATTTCCATCATAATGAGAGTATTTTATGCTGCTTAGATCCTGATCTAGAGTCCAACAATGGTTCTTTGTCTATGGTTTCAAAATCGTACACTGTCTCCACCAATGGCAGATTTAGTAATTTAGGACAATTGTCCTAAATTTCAAGAGTATTTCAAGAGAAGAAATACTTCTCTTGAAAGTAACCTGAAAGATTGGATGGACAATTTTTTTAAAAATTAAAAGAAAATCAGCTTCAATGCATCATAGAGCTAGCAGGATAAAAAAAAAAAAACACGTAAGGCTAAAATCTATATAGAAATTCAAAGATCTGATCTCCGCATTTAGGCCATTCCTTCCCTGAGGGCATTTTCCAGTTCAGGAAGAGGCAAAAGAGAGGCTGAATAGAGTTTCTGACAAAAGTAGAGCAGCTCTCACAGGGAATGTAGTTCAGCTTCAAGACATTTCAATCCCTGAAATTGTATTAAGGTGATAGTAAATTACTAGTATTCTAAGCCTCTAGCAGGACTCCCTAGAGCAAACTTTCTGAATCAGGTCTTCATAATCAGGTCTGTTGAATTACAGAACAAAGAAAAGGATTTAAGTGACTATCTTCTCAATTCTGTAACTACTGCCATTCTGCATGTACATGAAGTTCAGTTAATTCATCATATATAATAAACAATTTAGGGCTTGGGTTGCCATACTTAGCAAATAAAAATACAAAATGCACACTTATACTTGAAGTACAAATAATAATGTACTTTTTTGGTGTAAGTATATATCATTTAGTATTTGGGACATAATATTTGAAATTCAAATTCTGTGTTTATCTGGCAAACAGGAAATTAGGAGTTTAATTCCCTTACAGAATTAAAGATTCTGAAGAGGAATGTAATATTATTGTGGGCCTCAGGTTATTTCTACAATTTTTCAAATACACATTCCAACAAAATTATAAACACACAAAGAGATAAGATTACATGGAAGATTAAAGAAAATCATCAGAAATGATAAGTAATAGAAACAGGTCCATAAAAGATCATATGATAAAGCTAATCAGATACATACCTTAAAATAGCTATGCTATTGTTCAGAGAAATGAAAGATCTTTTTTTCAGATAAAGTCTTTTTTTATTTAAAGAAAAAAATTTGAAACAGAAAGAAGGTAGAAACAATACAAAATCTCAAAAACAAAACAAAACAAAAATAGTAACCAGTAAGAAATTACATACTTTCCTCTTAGATGCAGTTGTTCAAGTTACAAAAGTAAAGCCCACAAAGTGGACATCCAAACAGTGAGACTGCAGTCAGTTTTGTTCATCCATCCAACTAAAACTTTAGCAACATGGTTATTAATTCCACACACTCAAACATACATATAGTTATATCCTTTAGAATACTCTCTTTTCCCTTTTTTTTTCTTTACAATAACTATAATCCATTCTCGTAAACTACTTAGAAGTTCTACACATGTATAAGTCTCTACACATATACCTAGCCTTTCTGTATTAGAGGGAGAAACAAATCAAAACAAGTCAACAATACAAATTCCTAGAGAAACACAAAATGAAAAGAACATACAAAAACACAACACTAGGTGATCTACGGTAGTCACTATGATGTCTCTTGTTATTTTCAATAAAATTGTCTATATTGTCAAATATAGTATAAACTTAGCATTGCATTACACTATTAATAAAATCTAAACATTGGAGACACTATAGGACTTCAAAGGCAGTTAACAATCAAACCAGAATGGGTATCCTATTGAATCCTGTCATCTTCAAGTAGTTACCTCTACTCTCAGACTTAATACTCTCAAGCACATCAGATTCAAATAAAATCAGTCAAGATAAAACAGTAATATACCCAATCTTCTCTGTCTTATGAGATAAAGTCTTATTATGTAGTTTAGTCTAATCTTGAACTCACTATATAACCTAGGCTAGCCTTGAATTCATGGCAATTCTCCTGCCTCTGCCTCTCAAGTGCTGGGATTACAAGCATTAGCCATCATGTCCAACAATGTTGAGAATTTTGGCAAGGTACCAGAAAATACATAAAAGGATATGAAAGAGTTGGAAAGCTCCCTAAAATTCGAGTCAAATCTGTGAAGTAGGAAAAGCTGTATTTGATGCAGGCAAGTAAAGGAGGAGGATAAAAGTAAGCAAAGCATTGACAAAAAATAACAGGGAAAATTTTTGTATTCAGATTTGTAAGTATAATTCTTATGAGTGTAGAAGATGTATGTAAGGAAGCTAATTTGGAAACAGTGTTGAGAATACCTGAAGATGTATAACAACTCAAATATCCTATGCTAATGAATTTCAGTCATATCCTATAGGGGAGTCAAGTAAAAATAATTTTAATAAAAATTATAGAAGAAAATAATAAAATTAGGAAGTATGAAATTGAGAAAATAGGAACTTAAGCATTGATTGTCAAAATAACCAAAAAGTCAAAACTAGATTGTCCAAAATATGTTTTATGGAATATTACAGTCCTTTGAGAGCTGAAAAGATATTGCTTATTTAGGTAACACTGGGAAGAACTGAATATTATTTTGTTTCTTTTTGATGTTTTTGAACTTATTAAAGGCTCTGAAGAGTAATATAGTAAAAAAATTGTTTAACTGTTTATATCAGCATTCCAGATAAAATCTATATAATAATCCTTACACATGTAGTGTCTATTCCTTTAAAACTGGTATAATATCTAGAAAATTTATTCACATGAAATAGATATGGAAAAGGGCACTTAATAACTGATGCAGAATTTAGTAGGAAATTTAAAGGATGTCAATATGGAAATTTTCACCATAGAAATAATGGATTTCATAGTTCAACCTAATTCAACAATCTCTATGAAGTGAGTAAATATTTGCAAATATATTACTTATGAAAATATATTCACAATAGAGTCTAAAACCTAATAGAGTAGAAACCTTATTTTTCTACTTTTCTAGGTATCAGGATAGGCAATGTAAAAGAAATCTCCCCCAAACTTTTTTTGGAGTAATGGGGATTGAACTCAGGGCCTTCCATACACAAGGCAAGGGCTCTGCAACTAAACTACAAATGCAGCCCAGGAAAATTCCTTTATATATCAAAGTATAAATAATTTCTAAAGCATACAAGAAGTGAAGGGAAATAGTGCAAAGGAAAACTATTGCATTCCACACAAAAAATCACAGAAAAACTATAAACTTGTCTTTGATGCAACATTAAAATAGTAGCCAGACAAGCTTATACAGAACAAGAAACAAACAAACAAACAAGAACCAACTACTTTAGTGAAGATTATTTAGTTTATTCTCAACAAGTAACACAAAACATGCATTTAAAATTGTATAATTGTTTCTGATAAAAAGATAAAACTTCATAAATTAAGCTTAAATGACTATATATTTTATGCAAGGATGTATATATGTTTATATATAAGTAAAACAAATGACAGAAATTATACAAATGGCAGAAGTTAGTATTATTTTGTTAAGATACTTGCATTACCAATGAAGCAGTACTGTTATCTGAAAGTTGATATGGAATATCTGCAAATGTATACTGCAAATTCTAAAAAAAAAAGTATTACGGATATGCTAAGAAGGAGGAAGCTGTGCATGGCAGCTTAATCCTAGCAATCAGGAGGCTGAGGCCGGAGGATTGCTGTGAGTTTAAGGCCAGCATGGACTACAAAGAGAGTTCAAGCCCGCCTAAACTGCATAGTGAAACTGTCTCAAAATGACCAGGAGAGAGAGAGAGAGAGAGAGAGAGAGAGAGAGAGAGAGAGAGAGAGAGAGAGAGAGAGAGAATGAGAATTGAATACATAAAATGCTCAAGCAAAACTGCAAAAGGGAAGAAGAGCAGAAAGACAACAATGGAAACAAGCAACAAAGCCAAAAATGTAAAACTGTAATAAATATGGTAGATATATCAGTAATTGCATGGAACATCATTGGTCTAAATAAAATAACTAAAAGAAATTGTCAGAATGGATTAAAAAATAAAGCCCAACTGTATGTTGTCTATAATAAATTTATTTTAGGAGCTCTAGAGGCACAATCAGTTAATGTGCAGTACTTATATAGACATTTATTTTAACTAAAAAGGCACACATAGACTAAAAGTAAACAGATAAAGAAAAATATACTGTACTAACACTAATCAAAAAAGCATGAGGGGCCCAGGACTTAGCTCAGTGGCATAAACACCTGCCTAGCAAATGCAAGTCATGAGTTCAATTCCCAGTACTGCCTCCCCGCAAAAAGCAAGAATAGCTATTATTTATTGCAGTGGACTTCAAAGAAGGTTATAAAAGACAAAGAAGGTCATTAAATAATGATAAAGAGGTCAGTTCTCCAAGAAACAATCCATAATGTGTATGTGTATAATAACAGAACATAAGTTATGTGACACAGAAACCAATAGAGCCAAATAGGGAAAGGTGAGTTTCCTGTTATAGTGGAACATTTCCACATCCCTCTGTGAGACACAGACAGATCTGACAAGCAGAAAATCACCAATCAACAATACAGATATTCCTCATTTAACGATCTACTTGTTTAACAACTGTTCAGACTTTACAACTAAGATGCACTGTTTGAACTTAAAACATGCCATTCAGACTTATGACACATCTTTTTTTTTTGATACAGTTCTTTACAACTTATTTACAGAGCCTCAGTGTCTTTTTTGGTACAATATAGCTGGTTTATACAGTGTTGTAATTTTTGCTGATTGTACCACATAGTATTATGGCTTTATGTTTTGGTACATACTATAGTACTACATGTGAGTTATGCAAATAAAGCCAAAGTCATCAAGTTGGAGCTCCCTTTGACCATTTCTTTGTTCTGAATATTGTAAGGTACATACTATATACAATTCTTCATTTGGTGACCAATTTATTTAATTTAGTCACATAAATGGAACTTATTCATTAAATAAGGAGTATCTGTATATATAATTGATATGTATAGAATCTGTTATACAACAGCAGCAGAATGTACATTCTTCTCAAGCTCATATGCAGTATTCACTAACACAGACTACATTTGGGTCCATAAAACACATCTTAAAACATTTTTGCTCTCAGACCACAATGAAATTAAACTAGAAATCAGTTAAGCATGCCTAGAAAAATCCCAAAACATGTACACAAAAAAGGAAATATCTCAAGATATATTTTAAAAGATTTTGAAATATACAAAAACACAACTTATCAAAAGATGTAATGAAATTAGTGCTGAGAATGAAATGTGTAGCATTTAATGCATACATTAGAGATGAGAAAAGATTTAATAGAGGTAATTTAAGCTCCTCTTTTAGAAAATTAGAAAAAGGACAAATTAAATCCAAACTAAGCAAACAAAAAGAAAAAAATAAGAATTAGACTATAGATCAATGAAACTAAAAACAGGAAATACAGGAAAATCAGTAAAACCAAAGGCTTTAAAAAGAATTTTTTAAAATAAATGACTCTAGCCAGGCTAAGAAAAAAGAGAAAGAGTAGCAATTACTAATAAAATAAATGAAAAAGGATGTCACTACACATATCATCAAAATTAAAAGGATAATAAAGGAATACAATGAACAACTCTAATTCAGGTTTAATAATCTATGTGAAATGCACAGAATTGTTGAAAGGCACAGTGCATAAAAACTCATACAAGAAGACATAGACAAACTGAACACCCATGCATCTACTAAGGAAACTGAATCAGTAATAGCTTTCCAAAACATTAAGTACCAAGTCTAGGCAAGTATACTGGTGAATTTATGGAACTTTCCTTTCTCCTCTCCTCTCCTCTCCTCTCCTCTCCTCTCCTCTCCTCTC